>CM046442.1:80229637-80239637 GCA_025506515.1 Flaveria trinervia
TCAACCAATGTGTATCGTCTTGTGAATCTTGAATCTCTTCAAGTTCCACTGCTCTCCCACTAGTTTCTTCCGAAAGAAACTTAGTCTCTAAGACTCTGCCTTTCGAGCAATAAATACTTTCTGCTCTGATGGATCATAGAAATAGTATCCAATACAATCTCTAGGGTATTCAATGAAGATACACTTTGTGGATCGGGCTTCTAGTTTGTTCTGAGCGTATTGCTTAGGATACCTCACACCCCCAAACTTTTAAATATGATAATGATGGAACCCTTCCATGCCATACTTCAAAAGTGTCCTTTCCACTTTCTTGTTGGGCCATATTTAAAATACGGGCTGCGAGAGCAATGCGAAACCCCAAAATGATAGAGGTAGTGAACTTCTAGCATCATAGATCGACCAGAAATCCATAGAGTTCGATTCCCCTTTCAGACACACCATTATGTGTGGTGTTCCAGGTGGAGTAAGTTGTGAGACAATCCCACAACTTCTAAGATACTCTTGAAATTCACTATTCAGGTATTCCTCCTCTATCTGTACGAAGAATCTTGACCCTTTTGTTGAGTTGATTTTCAACTTCATTCTTGAAGATTTTGAACATTTCAAAGATTCATGTTTGTGTCTTAACAAGTACACATACCCATAACGACTATAGTCATCGTAAGTAATGAAGTATTTTTTGTTGGGTTTGTTGTACCTTTGACAAACTAGTTTAACCTTTAAACTATGAAAAACGCAGCGGAATATAACCTTAAATTTATCATTTGTAATCTGAAAATAAAGTTCATTTCATAACAACAACAAACCCAAGAACATAAGGATCTTATATATGTGTTTGAACTAGCTATCACCAATAAATAACAACCCAAAAGCCATACATACTACTACCTTTTGTAAGCTGCTGAAAAACGAATCTGAAACATCATCAAAAAGACTGCTGAAAACGTGGATGAAGATGTAGATGGAGCTGCTATTGGATGACCAAAACATCAAGAATAGATGTCCTCAAGTTTCATACCCACAAGCATCAAGCAAAGACCACTCTTGCTAGGATTTGTGCACCAAAATCGGATCAACAAGGGTGCTGGAACATTGTTCCAGCCATGAACAATCAAGAAGGGTGCTGGACCCTTTTCAGCCTTGAACTCTTTATTCCATAAGAAGAGTTAATGTTCTCTTGTGACCCTTTTGCATATGAGAGAGAGAGAAACTGGATTGAGTGTGTGTATTTGGATTCAAGGAGTATCTTCACAAAACACAAGCAAGACACACACACCCCAAAAGGGGGCGGCCGAAACTTGGGTTTAGATGGGGTTTTCCCCTAAAAACCAAACCCAATTTTAATAAACTATAATTAGAATAATTTATGTAATTAGCCCTTAATTAATAACTTATACACACACTCCTATTATTTGATGTTATCTAATCAATTTAAACAACATTACAAATAATGTCCATGAACAAAATATCCATATAGATTGTTTAATCTCATATGCAACTTATTTAGAAAACCCATTTTTTAATTGGTGAATTTATTTAATTGCATGATCATATCATCAATTAAATATTAATTGGTGTTTGCTAAGCTTGTTATTGGGTATGACCCGACTTGGATCATAAGTACTAACCACATCAATGTTCTATGTGTCTTGGGCATAAAGAATCCAACAATCTCCCACTTGCACAAGATTCATAGAAGATTGATGCAAGCAGTAAATACCGCCTAACACGGTTTACTACCCTTAATACGCATGACTTAGAGCCATTCATAACATCATCCCCTTCAAGTATCCGACTTGAAATGATTTAGGTGAATCAATCATTTATCCTTTTGTTGAGATGTCATGTTAAATCCAAGGACATAGAATGATCATTCCTTGTTGATTTAACTTAATCAGGCCTTAGACATCTTGCTCTCAACGAATAAGAGGAACAAATCCCATCTTGACTACATACGTTTCTCACAATCACCTTGTGTCACCGAACATAGCCTTATGTACTGTCCATTATTTCAGAATAGTGAAGAACTAACTCAAGGTGTAACATTTGGTGAACATCAAAACCCAATATGTATCTCAGGTCGGAGGATACCAATGATATTCGCCTTTACTCAAAATTACTTATGATCAATCAAAGAGATTCTATGTAGTAAAATTTGAGACGCGGGTCAGTCCAATATTTGCATCCCACAAATATCTATGAACCTTGGTAGCAACCAATTGCTCTATATTCATACCTTATGAATATCTACCAATCCATGTTCATAATAGTCTTACATTCATATTTATTCCCACAAATATGACCGACTACGGACATTTAGAATAATAAACATATTCATGGATGTAAACATGCTAAAAGGGACATAACTCAAATATATAAAGAGTTAATATTACAATTGTTCCATATTTTATTTGCTAAACAGATCAATACCAATCACTAGGATATCGAAGTCCTAAGGCATAAGTATGACCCTCATACTTTGACCTTATAAGGAGCTTTGTCATTGGATCCGCAATGTGTTGATCTTTACGAACTTTATGAATACATATCTTTACCCTTTTTCAACTCCATCCCTTATGATGTTGAACCTCCGCTCAAGGTGCTTAGTCTTTTGATGAGTACAGGGTTCCTTGATTTGAGCAATCCCACCCATGTAATTACCAAAGATTTCTAGGGGGTCTTGAATGGTAGAGACCACCCTTAGATAAGCAATGGACAAATTTATCCATGCAGCTTCCAAGCTGCCAAAGCGGCTATGTTTTCGGATTTTGTAGTGAACAATGCTACCGTGTCCTGCTTTGAACCTTTCAAGGACACTTCTCCTCCATTCATAATGGAAGTATACCCCGATTGTGATCGAGAATCATCTCGATCAGTTTTGGAAGCCTACATCCGTGTAACCCTTTACAACGACTTTCTCTTCAATAGATTCGTATATTAGAAACATATCCTTAAATCCTACTAAGGTATTTCAATATACTTTTACAGCCATCCAATGGTTATTTCTATTGGTATCTACTTTGTCATACTTAATAAGCATGACTCGTCCGTCTAGTGCATATCATCACACAAATGATGGATCCTATATTGATGCATATGGGATGTCCTTCATTTGATTTTGCCCATCCTATGAGCTTGGACATTGAGACGTAGTCAACATTGTCCCTCTTTGAATAGGTACCATACCTTTCTAAGAGTTTTTCATCTTGAACCTTTTCAAGATTTTATCAATATATGCACTTTGGTTTAACCCTATCAATCACCCCGATCTATCCTTACACATCCTTATTCCAAAATATGGGCGGCTTAAACGAGATCTTATATGAAAAACATCTTCCAAGCTAGGTTTTAACACCTTCCAAGGTTGGAATATTATTTCCAAATATTAGTGTGTCATCAACATACAACACTAAGAAAACAATTATGCTCCCACTAGCTTTCATATATACACAACCTTTTCGATGTTTGTTTCAATCCATAGATTTATTACTTTAACTTGTATACTTTATTAGGATGTCGCGGATCGACAAAACCATCATACTGAACTATATGGACAGTCTCATCGAGATGTCCATTAAGAAACCAGTTTTGACATCCATTTGCCAAAACTCATATTCAGAATATGCAGTTATGGCACATAATATCCTAATCGACTTTAGCATTGCCACGGGCGCAAGAGTTTCATCATAATCAACCAATTGAGTTTGATGAAACCTTATGCTATAAGTCTTGACATATAAGTATTCAAGTTCCATGCATTTCTGTTTTTATCTTGAAAAACCCACTTGTATCCAACCGGTTTGGAGTTAAGTGGAGGGTCAACCAATTCCCAAACTTGGTTGTTATACATGGATTGCATCTTTACGTTCATGGCTTCTAGCCATTTGTCCCAATCCAAATCGGACATAGCATCTTGGTATATGGTTAGCCTACAGGGGTCAACCATAGCATCCATTCTTGGAATATTCATATCTATTAGATGGAATACTAACTTTACCAGATTTGTGAACGTTTTGTGTGTATTGATCAACCTCTTGATTATCATCAACAACCTCTTGTTGATAGCTAGTGTCAACCATAAGTGTATCGGCTTGTGGATCTTGATCCTTATCAAGTTCCATAGTTCTATATATCATTCCTTTGATAAGGAACTCGGTTTCCAAGAACTTAGCCTTTCGAGCAATAAATACTTTTGCTCTGTTAAGTCGAAGAAACAGTATCCTATACAGTCTCTAGGACATTCAACTAATCTAGACTTTCTTGGTCCGGTTCATATTCATAATATGAGCCTTAAAGAGCAATGCGAAAACCCAAAATGATAAAGATGGTAAGCTCATAGCCACAATAGATTGAACCATATCCAAATAGGGTTCAGTTTCTCCTTTACCAAAATGAAGAACATAGATAGTTATATAGAGTTGATTTTCTACTTCATTATTGAAGATTTTGAACATTTCAAAAGCTTTATATTTATGTGTCATCAAGTGCACACAATAATAGCGACTGTAATCGTCGGTAAAAGTAATGAAGTATCTTTCACCAATCGTTGTCATTGTCTTAAAAGGACCACATACATCCAAATGTATCATTCCTAATAAGTCTTTTGGTTCACACTTATCAAATGAAACATTTTTTCATTTGTTTCCAAAGACCATTCTTTTGAAGTGTTTGAATCCAATTCTTGATTATGTGACCAAGATGACAATGTTAAAGATAATAATAACTTAAACCCATTTAAGTTTCTTGGTGCTTAATGTGTATAATTAGTTATTATAGGATGAATTATCATGAACCAATTCATGGATATCATTAAAAGGCATATCCTTAGAATGAAATACATCATCCATAAAACTTAATACCATTATTTACAAACTTTAAATCATGATCATATTGTTTTAATATGAAACATTAATTATGTTCCTAGTCAAACTAGGTGCATACAAAATGTTTTGAGAACAACTTCCAAACCATTTGAAAGTCTCAAAATAGAGTTTCCCTCCTTGAAGCGTACATTTCTTTTGAACCCCTTTGCAACAATTGCAAGTATGAGTCTCATATCTGGTATCCAATACCCATGTGTTTGAAGAAATGACATTTATACAACGTGTGAATCATGGAGATTGTATTTGAGGTTTGCCCAACATCCCTCTTGTCTTTCAACTCCTTGAGATAGGAATTATCCTATCTCTCCATACTCAAAGCATGGATCGTTGTCTGTTACCTTAGGCTTCATAAGTTTAGGTTTTTCGAGGTTTCGCTTTAACCTTTGCTTTGATGTATTCCATTCCTTTGGCAACAGTTGCCTTAGGATCGGGATTGGCCATTCCTTATAGCCTCCCTTATTGATCGAGAGAATGGGTAGAACTTCTCTACCCATCCTTGCCTCGATTGCTTCGAGCATTGCGTGAAGTTTACCAATGCTCTTGTCCTACTCATTCATATTATAGTTTATTATGAATGTCTCAAACCTTTGGTTTGGCAATCAAGGATCAAATCCTTGGCCAACTACTTTGAGACAGGACATTTAAGCATCTTGAGGCTATCAATGTGGCCTTCATCTTAAGAATATATAAGATGATATCGATTGGGTTCTTCCATGTGACATGCATAAAGTGCTCGAACCGTTTCGAAGCAATCTACTAAAGTTTGTTGAAGGAACATTTCCTTCAACTAGATTATCATGTCATATGCCCCATGATACTCCAAACCCTTTTGGAGTTCGGGAATCATATTCCCAACATGAGGTAGGATACTTGCACAGGATCCTTAGTGTGCCTAAGCCAATCGTCAAAAGCCCTTAACATCAACAGTGTTGGTTGGTGATGTATGGGATCGTCGAGGACATAGGTATTTACTCATTCTTGAGAACGATTCTCAAGTTTCAAAATTGAGTCCATAAGTAATTATGGTTAGGACTATCCCTCTCAAGAATGGATCTCAGTGATAGGGAAGGGATGATCGGGGTGGTAGCGTAATAGTTAGCGGTCATCACTACAATATTGACAAAGTTCATTTTAGTATTTTTGATAAATTTATTTTAATCGTTAATACCCTTAAATGTCTCATAGACAATTAACAATTAAAATCTAGAATCCAACGTTACATTTAAATAATGGTTAGGTGACCTTTATCCCATTATTTAAATTAACAAGGTAGTCAACAGTTGACAATTGCAACCTATTGCAACTTCTAGTCTTATGGGATCGTTTAAACATCATATGTTTAGTCGGCATGTTTAATCCCATCAACACCATTGTACGCCATGTTTCGGTGACCCTAATCACATGGTTTCCAATTCAAGTCGTCCTACTTACACATACGTGTGAGTTTTCACATACAAGCGGTTAGGTGACCTTTATCCCTAAGTACGTTAGACTCATCTCAAAACACAGGTTCCCTAAAAGTGGTTAGGTGACCTTTATCCCACAAATAGTTCTCAAGTGATTCGAGTGTCGTGTAAAAGGATGGTGTTTAACTTGTTTCCAAGGGATTTTAGTTTTCATTAATTCTAGTTTTGAAAACTCTATGTACCTTGTATTTGCATGCTTTCAAAAACATGGTACCCTATGGTTCTTCCATTTAATAAAAAATATTATTAAAATTATTAATCCTTTTAATAACCTTTTATTAACCACTTAATGATTAGGAACCATAAATTTTCAGCTTGTTAAGTTTGCTAATGAATTTGTTATGCATATCCAATATCAAACAACAATCATACAACAAACAACCAAACAACCAAACAAGCATAATCATACAAACATATGTGCATAACCATAGCCACTAAGTTGACTACACTTGTTTGCCATCACAAGTGTTGTCATAAGGTCTTTCCTAAGGTTAACAATGACACATCATATGTGTCCATGAACTCCCACTTGATTCCACATCCAAATGCTTCAAGTGTCCATGTCCTTTGTGTCCTTCCTTTTGGGTCTTCATCTTGTGCATCTTCTTTTACAAAATCATATCCTAATACAATTTCTAATAAAAGAAATGCATCTATTCTATTTATTACATAACCAATTGAATAAAAAATTAATACCAAATACAAACACAAAAGAAATTATTACAACCCTTTGAATGAATACAACCAACATGACAAAATCACAATCAACCAAATCCAAAACACACATGGTCAAGGCTATGTTATGCAAAAATATGTACCCATATACATCATTTCAAGAACAAAATGACCCCTTTTATAACCTTAAAGTTCTGGCCAACATGAACCAAAACATTTAGGTTATGTCCAAACAACACAATCAACCATTTGATGTCATCCTTTCAAGATTTAATCATAAGCATGCAAGATCAACCTTGAAAGTTGGGGTATCATCATATCATCTCAAAACAGCCAATTTGGTTGTTAAAACCTTATAAGCAATTTTACAAGGACAAAAGAAACTAGTCATCCACATATCCGGCTCTAGATGCCAATGTTGGGTTTGTTGTACCTTTGACAAACTAGTTTAACCTTTAAACTATGAAAAACGCAGCGGAATATAACCTTAAATTATCATTTGTAATCTGAAAAAAAAGTTCATTTCATAACAACAACAACCCCAGAACATAAGGATCTTATATATGTGTTGAACTAGCTATTACCAATAAATAACAACCCAAATAAGCCATACATACTACCTTTTGTAAGCTGTTGAAAACGAATCTGAAACATCATCCAAAAGACTGCTGAAAACGTGGATGAAGATGTAGATGGAGCTGCTATTGGATGACCAAAACATCAAGAATAGATGTCCTCAAGTGTTCATACCCCAAGCATCAAGCAAAGACCACTCTTGCTAGGATTTGTGCACCAAAATCGGATCAACAAGGTGCTGGAACATTGTTCCAGCCATGAACAATCAAGAAGGGTGCTGGACCCTTTTCAGCCTTGAACTCTTTATTCCATAAGAAGAGTTGATGTTCTCTTGTGACCCTTTTGCATATGAGAGAGAGAGAACTGGATTGAGTGTGTGTATTTGGATTCAAGGAGTATCTTGTCACAAAACACAAGCAAGACACACACACCCCAAAAGGGGCGGCCGAAACTTGGGTTTAGATGGGGTTTTCCCCCCAAAACCAAACCCAATTTTAATAACTAATAATTAGAATAATTTATGTAATTAGCCCTTTAATTAATAACTTATACACACACTCCTATTATTTGATGTTATCTAATCAATTTAAACAACATTACAAATAATGTCCATGAACAAAATATCCATATAGATTGTTTAATCTCATATGCAACTTATTTAGAAAACCCATTTTCTAAATTGGTGAATTTATTTAATTGCATGATCATATCATCAATTAAATATTAATTGGTGTTTGCTAAGCTTGTTATTGGGTATGACCCGACTTGGATCATAACGTACTAACCACATCAATGTTCTATGTGTCTTGGGCATAAAGAATCCAACATTTTTCAACATTCCTAGTTGTTGGTTTAAAAGGTCCCTATACATCCGATGTATAATCCCTAATAATCGTTTGCCCTTTCATTAGTCCCCACTAAAAGGGACCTTTGTCATTTTACCTTGCAAACAAGACTCGCATATATCAAATGAAACATTTTCATTAGTTTTTAAAAGACCATCCTTATGGAGTTTTTGCATACGATTCTTGTTATTATGACCAAGCGACAATGCCAAAGATAGGAATCATTTAAATCTAATTTGAGCCTTTGGTGGTTGCTTGGTACATTGAGCTATCATAGTTTGTGTTATTATGAACCAATTCATAAATACCATTACAAGGTATAGCCTTAAAATAAAACACATGATTTAAAGAAACATGAATATCATTGTCAACAACTTGAAATTATAATCATATTGTCTTAAACGGGAAACGAAATAATGTTCCTAGTCAAGCTAGGAGCATACAATACATTCTTCAAAATGACTTCCAATCCACTTGGAAGCTTCAAAATGTAGTCTCCTTGGGCTTCCACGTGAACCTTTGCACCATTGCCCATAAAGAGACTTATTTCCCCTTTTTTATAATGTTCACTTCTTTTGAACCCCTGCAATAAATGCAAATATGAGTTCCACATCCAGTATCTAATACCCATGTGTTAGAAGAAATAACATTAAGCTCAACATGTATCATAAACATTGTATCTGAAGTCTGCCCCGCGTCCCTCTTCGATCTCAACGCTTTGAGATAGACCGGACAATTGCGTTTCCAATGGCCTACTTCACCACACTCAAAACATGGATCATCTTGAGCAACCTTTTGCTTCTTTTCTTTCGGTTTGGGTGGCTGCATTTTTGCCTTACCCTTTCCTTTGACGTGTCCCTTCCCTTTGGCAACATTTGCCCTAGGGTTGGGGAGGTGCCTTTTCCTACTACTACACCTTCATTGATCGTAAGGACCGTAGAACCTTTCTACCCATGCCTCCTCTGCCGTTTTGAGCATTGAGTGAAGCTCACCAATGCTCTTGTCCCATCCATTCATGTTATAGTTCATAACGAAACTATCAAACTTCTTGGATAGGGAGTTGAGGATCAAATCCGTTGCCAACTCGTTGGACACACGACAGTTAAGCCTTTCAAGGCGATCAATGTGGCTTTTCATCTTAAGACGTAAGATGATACCGATTGGGTCTCGTCCATTCGACATGCATGAAGTGCCCGAACGGTTTCGAAGCGCTCCACCCTTGATTGTTGTTGGAACATTTCCTTCAACTGGGTGATCATGTCATAGGCATTGTGTTCTCAAAGTCCTTTTGCAAATCGGGTATCATACTCCCAGCATGAGACACGAGACTTGCACAGAGTCTTCGGTGTACTTGACCCATTCGGCAAAGGCCTCAACGTCATTTTCATCGGTTGATCGGAATGGGATCGTCTAACACATAGGACTTCTTTTCCTGTTTGAGAACAATCTCAAATTTCGGTACCAATCCATGAAGTTCCCATGGTTTAGACGTTCCTTTTCAAGGATGGTCCTTAGTGATAGGTTATGGACGGTCGGGATTGCGTTGTTGTTGTTA
>CM046442.1:80244637-80499637 GCA_025506515.1 Flaveria trinervia
TTCTTCCACATTTCTTTTTGTTCTTCCACATTTCTTTTTGTTCTTCCACATTTCTTTTAGTTCTTCCACATTTCTTTTTGTTCTTTTTGTTCTTCTGCATTTCTTTTTGTTCTTCCGCATTTCTTTTTGTTCTTCCGCATTTCTTCTGTTGTTCCGCATTTCTTTCTGTTCTTCCGCATTTCTTTCTGTTCTTCCGAATTTCTTTCTATTCTTCTGCATTTCTTTATGTTCTTCCGAATTTCTTTCTATTCTTCCGCATTTCTTTTTGTTCTTCCGCATTTCTTTTTGTTCTTCCGCATTCTTTTTGTTCTTCCGCATTTCTTTTTGTTCTTCCGCATTTCTTTTTGTTCTTCCGCATTTCTTTGGTTCTTCTGCATTTGTTTTTCTTCTTCCGCATTTATTTTTGTTCTTCCGCGTTTTGTTTTACACTTAGGCAGTTTTCTAAATTTAGGCATATGAACTACTGTTTGGGCGCATGAGCAGTCTAGGGCACACTTATCATCCTAATTCGGTCCCTAAACACCATCTATCATGCTATAATCTTAAATCATACATTCTAAGCCTTAGAAACACAACCATAACATCATCAAGCATGAACATAGATCCAAATCACACCATACTCGCAACATACACACATTCAATATACGGGTATGAAACCCAAGTTTTATGAAAAGTTCAATCACGTATCTCCAGCCCAAAAATCACTTAAAACATGTAAAAGAGGGGTTCTAAAACTCACTTTTGCAGCTCTAGAGTATGGCTTCTCCCAAACTCGTTTGCAATTGAGTTCAACCGCCAAGAAACCACTTGAATTCGACTTCTCAGCTCTTGTTCTTCAAAATCCGAATCTGCATTTCTTTTTGTTCTTCCGCATTCTTTTTGTTCTTCGCATTTCTTTTTGTTCTTCCGCATTTCTTTCTGTTCTTCCGCATTTCTTTCTGTTCTTCCGAATTTCTTTCTATTCTTCTGCATTTCTTTATGTTCTTCCGAATTTCTTTCTATTCTTCCGCATTTCTTTTTGTTCTTCCGCATTTCTTTTTGTTCTTCCGCATTTCTTTTTGTTCTTCCGCATTTCTTTTTGTTCTTCCGCATTTCTTTTTGTTCTTCCGCATTTCTTTGGTTCTTCTGCATTTGTTTTTCTTCTTCCGCATTTATTTTTGTTCTTCCGCGTTTTGTTTTACACTTAGGCAGTTTTCTAAATTTAGGCATATGAACTACTGTTTGGGCGCATGAGCAGTCTAGGGCACACTTATCATCCTAATTCGGTCCCTAAACACCATCTATCATGCTATAATCTTAAATCATACATTCTAAGCCTTAGAAACACAACCATAACATCATCAAGCATGAACATAGATCCAAATCACACCATACTCGCAACATACACACATTCAATATACGGGTATGAAACCCAAGTTTTATGAAAAGTTCAATCACGTATCTCCAGCCCAAAAATCACTTAAAACATGTAAAAGAGGGGTTCTAAAACTCACTTTTGCAGCTCTAGAGTATGGCTTCTCCCAAACTCGTTTGCAATTGAGTTCAACCGCCAAGAAACCACTTGAATTCGACTTCTCAGCTCTTGTTCTTCAAAATCCGAATCTGCACTTTCTTTTTCTAAAAATCTGATGATTTGGGGTTGTAAGAAGAGAGTGGGCAGCCATGCCCATGTTACTCCCACTGTTCCAACCTTTTTTCCTTTTTGACACTTTTTACCCCTCAACTTAGGTAAAATAACTTTTCTTTCTTTTTCTTCACTTTATTCTTTCTTTAAGTTTAAAAATAACCATGTATTACACCAAATCACCTCAACCTACTTCTATGACGGCCACTCCATGCCTAGGACCACATTAAAGCTTCCAAGAGTAACAGTCGTAAGGTCAATGTCAAAGGTATGACCAGCGAGTTCTTTCTTGCAATTCTTAAGGATATGCGTAACAGAGATTTGCTTACCATTAGCCAACTCTACAACATACTTAGACTTCAAGTAACAGTAGAGATAAAACTCCTATCGGCTCTAGTGTCAAACAGTATAGAAGCAAAATGGCCATTAACAGGAAATTTACCAGTAACAGTAGTAGGATCGTTTAGAGCTTCACCTGAACCGATGACAAAGATTCTCCCTTTGGCTCCACCATTGTTGCCACCGTTGTTGTCACCATTACCACTATTGTTGTTACTGCCACCATTACTGTTTCCATTCCTATTTCTTCTCAGTTAAAGACAGTTTTTCTTGAAATTCCCTTCCTTTCCACGCTCAAAGCAATCTTTTGGTGTTTCGTGGGGCTGCTGAGGCTGTTGAGGTTTCCACATCAATCTCCACGACAATCCTTTGCCGCGTGTCCAACCTTCCCACAATGCTGGCATCGGAAACTATCACACTTGCCAATGTGGTGTAGTTGTACCAATTGCACCTTGGATTTTTCCCCACGTATCCACTTGGTCTTGAGTTGATGAAGATGATTGGTTTAAGTTGTGATTGTTATCAAACCATCTATGTTAATGTTGTTGTTAAGGTTGATGTTGCTGAGGTTGATTGCCAGATGATGATCACTTGCTAGCATTATTTCCCACTTACGTTTTTTTATCGGGCACCCTTGCCATAGCGCCCCGTTTGGGTAACTTCCCTTGCTCCATGGCTTGGTCATTGAGCTTGTGAGTCAGTCGGATAACTTGCTGAATAGTAGGGTGATTTGCAGCAGTAACCATGCTTTGTATCACAGGAACCAAGCCACATAGATAAAGCTCAATTCACCTACCGGGCAGGTCAATTATGCTAGGAAAAGTGTAGCCAACTTATGAGACCTAGTGGGATAAGCTTCGATGTCAGATCCTTCCATCTTTAATTACTAGTTCTCAGCTTCTAGTTTCTAAACTTCATTATAAGGACAATATTCCTCCATCATCATTGCTTTGAACTCACCCTATGACAAAGCATTAGCCAGCTTTTGGCCCTACATCTAGACACGAGCATTCCACCATGAGAGCGCTACACTATAAAGTGTTCCCTTGGCTCCTCCTCAGGCTCCCTTCCCAAAGCCTACCGTGGCTCGAGCTAGTTTTGCAACTCATGTATATGAACTATATCCTCGTGATGTGAGGCACTAAAGCTGGAATAGCCATATGAAGTTTGCAGAGTAAGGGGTATAATATGGTGCCTCTAGTCAGGGTAGAGATCGGACATGGAACATTTTGTTTCTTTCTAGCATCCTAATCAGTGTATTGCGATACTAGACCTCATTGTTTGGATTAGCAATGTCCTGCTCAATTTTTGGCTCGCATGAGGTATACATCAGGTATAGGTATGGGAAGTCTAGGACCATAACTCATAGACGACGAAGTAAGAATAGGAACGTGGGAACCTTTACTAGTGCGTGTTGAACAAGGGATGAAGATGATTAAGATGCCATATCGAAGTGTATGTGATGTGTATACCAATGAGTATACAGTGAGAGGATAAGCAACGAGTAACTAACTAACTGTGTGCGGTATAGACTAGTGTGTATGCAACCTAGTTCCCTATAACCAGTGGCTCTGATACCTATCTGTCACACAGTCAAAATCCACGTGCGGTGTTTTACCACGAGGCGTGTGAACAAACCAGGATCACAGTCATTAGTTACTCAGAATGACACTATATGCGATATTCAAACCAAGACCAACCAAAACATCAAACGTTTAAAACTATGCGGAAGTGTTTTTTAAATAAGACAAACCCAAAGTAATAAAATGCACAACATGGCAAAACACACGCCAACACAAATGATTAAACACGCTTAAATAAAAACCAACAAAGATGTCTTTAAAATAGAGTCTTAGAATGCATGCTGGACCTGTGTAGTGCTCCTATTGACAAGCAGAGCTAACGAACTGAGAATAGCATACTAAACATGTCAACACAATGGTTGGTGAGTTCAAGATTTTGCGTTTAACATAAATATTATCAATTGTATAGCATAAGAAGTGTATTGAAATATATAGCTAGTCTATATTTACAAGTAATAACCATAGTGATCTCTCGATCAAAGTTGACTGTGTTTCGTTTGTTACCTCTCATGACAACTTACCAGGTCATGACGATGTTTGTGGTTAGGACAATATTGCACCTGTTGACCTCGCGTCGCACAAGTGGGGCTCGTCACACCCAGTAGTACTACCCAAGATTTCCCACTAGTTACCATTATTAACGATCCAAAAGTGTGAGGACTTTTCAAGGTATTAAGCATTATGTTAAAACATACACAACTTATAATAATAAAATAGCATTTGAGTACAAGCATGCTACCTCCCCTAGAAGAAGGTTTATAAAAATATAAGGGCATGAACTCACCTGGTGTATAATGATAATGAATAAAGAGACTCGTGATAGGTGCAAAGACAACCCTTCAAAGGTTACCTAGATCACACAAGTACATAGGTACGTGTATACAGAAAACTTAACAACCCTAGGTTAACCTAGTTGACCCGTTTGACTCGTTGGTGACATATTAGATGGAATATTGATTAATCACGTAGGATAACTTAGCATACAAGAGTATCATGCAATTTATCCATGTGTATCACATTATCAACCTAGGTCCTACCTAAGTCATCATGTCACATTAAATCATCATGCATTCATGCAAATCTCAAGTAATCATTATGCTTAATCAATATAAATGCATCACATCAACCAATTCATACGTGATGTCTAATCATGCATTACATGCCATGTGATGCCACCCATGACGTCATATCCTAAACCCTGCCAATCCTACTTAGTAGGGGCCTCAGATTTGTATGTGTGTATGACAATCATAATCACATTACTAGCATACATAGTGACAACCAATTCCAAACCCAATCATGATTCTCTAAACACTAACTACAACTCATTACCATCTATGATCATCAAACCTAAATTTCTTACATGATCAACCAAGCATCCATATAACTCAATATTCCCATTCCTTCACATTAAACAACATCAACAATCATTCTATCATGATCCTAACATCATAAGCATGGCCAAATCATCCCATCCAAAGTTCTACAAAAATAAAGTTTCATTTTTGGGAAAGTAATACCCAAAAGTGATCTAGTATCCATTTCAACTATATTTCAACAATTATATAGCTAATCAAGTTCATAGTGACTGGGTTTGAATAAGAGTCATATTCTTATTGAGAATCAAATATGATAATCAAGTCAATGATTGAGTGGCGGAAACAAACAGTCAAAGAACATTCAAAGTAAGAAAATTACTCATAAATGTTGTTTGTATTGATATATGAAAGTTGATAAGTTACAGAGAATAATTACAACAAAAATTCTCTATCTAGCAGCCGTCACCTCAGTACGAGGTTAACTATTCTATTTATAGGCAGACAAGATGTCTTTACAAAATGACTAAAGTACCCCTGACCTATTACATCAGAAACTAGTCTAAGTCTTGATCCGCATCTCTCCTTGTTCATCCATTGACAAATGCGGATGAGTTAATCTTGATTAGCATTTTACTTGTCATCAGCATTAGTAAGTTGGTGACACGCATTGGTTAATGCAGATGAACAAATACTTGTGCGCACTTGGTATGTCATCCGCATTTGTCAATACGGATGAGCAAAGTCTTGTCCGCATTTCTTTTATTCTTTCGCATTAGTGTTATGTCTTCCGCATTAGTCAATGCGGAAGAGTAAACACTATTCTGCATCAGAGTTATCTCTTCCGCATTAACAAATGCGGAAGATAACACTTGTTATTTTCCTTGCATATCTTCATCCGCATTGGTTCTTGGATTTGTGGGATTCCAGCAGAGCAATCATCAATTCACCCATTGAGTTGGCATGTGTGATCCTTTCAGGGTGCAAAATACTCCCCCTAAGGATTATACAGCCTAGTTTTCCTCAATGTTTAGGAGGTGATCGATGTTGTGATGATTCAGCTGGGTCTTCTGGAGGTAGTATGAATGCGGCTTTAGTAGGATCGAGGATAGCCTTGATCATGTTTACAAAATCAGTTGCTTCTGATATCCTGTCTCTACTTAGCACATGTATCTTCATTCTCCTCATGTTGTAGATGGCTTCCATTGGCAACCTTTTCAGTGAAATAGGTTCCCAGATGGAGATTGTAGAAAGACCATGTCTAGGAATCAATAAACTCCCCCCCACACCACTTCAAGTTTAACAATATTTCCAAGTTGCAAGTGGTGTTTTCTTCTTCTTTGTGTTCTTTTAGTATTTATTCGATCATAAGCCAGTTTTAACAACTTGATGCATTTCAGAAAGAAGTGCATGTCTTGTTCACCCAATTTGTTGTTAAATTCCCTGAAGTGCCTAGTATAAATGTATTGGATGTATGATTCATCAAGTAAAGTTACTTCATATCCACTGAATAGTCTTATGTCAGCTCCCCCTTTCCTCCCCACTTCCTTTCAATCACCATCTCATAGGTTTTCTCATCATAGTACACGTTTGAGAGAGGAGTGGAGGAATGAGTACCATATACTACTTTCCTCTTCAATGATTCGGTTGGCTTTACCTTCAACTCAGGGAATACAATTTCCTCTACTTGCATCTTTTTCTTCTTATCCAGGGCATTGACAAAAGTTTTATCTTTTCTCAAGCAAATTGTCTTTAATGAATTGAAGTTGTTTCTTCTTCTGAACATCTTAAGTATGTTCTCAAATTCATATCCCCTGAACATAGCTGCATGATTGATCAGTTCAGGTTAAGCTAGCTCCTTCAAATCATGAATCTCAAGGGAATTTACAAGAGCTGAGTACTCTGTAAAGAATTGTACTAGCCCTGAGATTCTCTTCACCATGAACATATTCCATGTGCTTTCATACTTCCAGGCTATTATCTTTTGATCTACCTTACCCTTGGGAGTAGACACCCCTCTGATCAGTTCGGCAGTAGTCAGTCCTTCTTGCAGTTTCAACTGAGATGGTTCTGCAAACCATTCAGGGTACTTGTGGAGCACTGGGGCAAGTAGTTCTTGGTCTTTTTGGTTCAACTGCATGTCTTCAGCTGACACTCTACTTCATGGTTTGGTCCTTGTCAATTCTTCTTCCAGTTTCTTGAGTTTTTCTTTCTTTTCATTGATCAATTGAAGAGTTGTAGCTCTTAAAGAATTTGTCTTCATGTTAGCAATCCTTCTTCTTGTGAATCGCTAACTTGAGAGATATTCCTTCATTTCCTTATCAGACATATTATAAGGATTAGGAAATAATGATTCATGGGATGAGGATGATTTCTTCATTTGAGACAGTTTGTGTAGGGGACCCCTTCTTGGCAATGGTATTTCATACCCTGTTGATTTCTTCAAAGATGAATCTTTATGCTTTGGAATATACTTTGTCATTTTTTTCTCATATTCAGTGTCTATTGCTGGATCAAGCAACAATTTTACTTTCTCTTCCTCCTCCTTCATTCTCTCATAAGTCATTCCAAACACTTAATCAGGATTATTGCCTTGATTGATCATAAACATGGCTTTAATCATCAAGTCATCAGTTTGTGCTTTGGTTACCATGTCTTCCAGTGCCTGTTCTGCTTTAATAGGACTGTCCATGAGAACATCCTTTTCAACTTCATATCCACCAGCAATGTCACCTTCTTCTAAATCAATTGCACCATCCAATTTCTTCAACTGAGCTTCTGCCTGCTCATGTTCTTCCAAACATTCAGCAATTACTACTAGACTTCTCGGGTCATCTTTTTGTTTCTTTGCTGGTTCTTCTTCAATTATTGGTCTCTTACCATTGGCTTTTTCAGCTAAGTACTTCCTCTTTCGTGAGTAAGTTTGAAGTTGAGGGCTAGAGGTTTCAGTTTGTTCTTCTGGTTCAGGTACCATTTCAGGTGCACTTGGCTCTTGATCCTTCATTTTACTTTTCTCATTCTCTTTCTGTTCAGTTTGAATTTCTTCTTTCCTTTCTTTGTCATACTTTTCTTTGAGTTCTTCCTTTTGTTTTTCAGTTAATGAGATAGCAGGGACAATTTGCAAAGTTAATTCTTTTTCCAAAGGCACTGGTGTTTTGCGAATAAAGACAATAGGCTCTGACTCAGTTCTTTGGTTGTTTATGAATTCCCAGAAGTCATCATCAATGCTGAATTATTCAGATGAAAAACTATCCAATGCACTGAAGAGTTCTTCAAATTCACCTTTTTCATAGTCTGAGTAACCAGTGTTTCCAAAATACACTACCATGTCTAGACTTTGATCTTTAATCTCAGTTTGTCTTTCATCAACTCCTTGTTCTTCATTCTTATCTACTGATTGGTTGTCATCAACATCAACCTTTTCTTGTTCTTCTTTCTCATCATCATCATTCACTTCAGTTCTTTGGATCTTAATCATCATTTCAAGCTCAGATATTCTTTTGTTCTGGCTCTCAATTTCCTTTTCAAGTTTTGAGATGATATCAGCTTGTTCTTCTATGACATTTTCTTGTTCCTCCATTGCAATTGTTTGTATCTCAAGAATATCTACATGTCCACTGACTTCTTCTCTTGAGTGTTTTAGTGCGGCTTTTAAACTCTCAATCTCCTTGTCTTGTTCTTTTCTTTCAGCTGCATATTTCTCTTTAAGTTCTTTCAATTCACTTTCTTTCTCATCCAGTTCCAGGATTCTGTCATTGATGATTCCAGCTCTCCTGTTTAAGGTTCTTTCCATCCTTTCCACTTTGAGTAACACTCAGAGATTAATTCATCCTTTTCATTAGGCCTGTTGATGTTAGATTCAGCATAGCTCTCTGAAGGAGCGGCCTCAGAAGGTTCTTTCATAGCTGGGGTTTGATCATGATGATCCTCCTCATCAGAAGATGATTTGATGATTTAGATGCACTTGTTGATCTTCTATTTCATCAGAGTGATCATAGGATGATGGTAAAGGTTGGCAAGGAGAAATAGGTGATTGGTGTGGTGATATTGGAGATTGATGATGAGGTGATATAGGTGTAGGTTGAGTGGTTGTTGGTGGTGTTGGTTGTGGAGTTGAAAGTGGTGATGGTTGTGGTAATGTTTGTAGAGATGGTTGTGGTGAAGGTTGTGGTATTTGTTGTGGTGATGGTATTGGTGATGGTATTGGAGTTGGTATTGGAAATCATATTGGAGTTGGTATTGGAGATGGTTGTGGTGAATGTTGTGGAGTTGGTTGAGCTATTGGTTGTGGAGGTGGGTGAGCTTGACCTGCTTGATGTAATTGTTGAAGCATCCAAGGAAGAAGGGGTGAATAGGCACCACTGTAAAAGTTCCTTGGGTCCTTCTTCTTGATGTACTTATAGGATCTTGCATCATAATGAGGGATGTTAAGCATAGGTCCTTCATTAACAATGTCATGAAATGATTCATTGATTAGACATTGAATGAATATGGGTTGCATTAGAAACTTGTATCTCAACCCTTCTTGAATGTTGGAGATTAGGCCATTGAACACATATGCAGACATATTAAACCATCTGTTGGTGTAGAGAGCACATATTGCAGAAGATGTGAGGACTCAAATGTCATTCCATCCTGTTTTTCTTTTTGATAGACAATGTTGAAACATATGAATTAGGAACCTCCAAGGCAGATCCACTAATCCTTGGACTATCTGTTTTGCTTCATAACTCCCTTCATAACCAATTTCAGAGAAAAATGTGGTTATTTCCTCATCATCTAATTCAAGAGGATCATCAGCATTATCATTGAATTGCAGACATCTTCTAATAGACTCTTCTGTGATCCTCAGAGTAAGTTCATTGTTGATGCACCCAGTTAGAGTTCTCACTCCATCATCTTCAACTACTTCAGCTGATTCCTAGAAGGACCTGATGGGATTCTCGTACATTGTTGGTCTCACTGTCATGGCATATGCTACCCTTGTGGTAGATAAGAATCTTATCATATCTCTAAGACCTTCGGCTTCAGGCACATCAGGGTTTAAATAACCGCTGCCGTTATGGAGCTTGCTCCATGTAAGATTTTCCATGTAATTTGTACAAGAGACATGTGTGTTAGTTAATAGTTTTGACTTTAAGTTTGATTTGATTTGTTAATGTGAATTTGATTTGTTACACATTTTTCCTTTTAATTTTGCTATTTTTTTGCAGTAAACATGATTATCAAGGTTTTCAATATCAGTTGAATTCCTATCAATTTATATGTTTATTGAGATCGAAAATGTGTATTGCATCACATTAATGAGTTTGATTTTGGTGTTCTTCATTATTATCTGGTTCATTGTTTGATTTAGGTTAACAGTCCAAGACTTAGGTCTGGGTTTCAAAATTTATTGAAGTTATACCTTATCTTCGAAATAAGTGTGGTTCTGAATTGATGACAAGAATGTTTTAAGAAGAAACACAACAAAATCTTTGAATGTTTATCATGATGATGATGATTGAAGGTGGTGTACTGTAGGTTTACGCTCGTCTCACTATAAAGTCTCTCAAATTTGAAAAGTATTAAATGACCCGTTGAATTCATTTAAATAGTCAAATAATACAATTTGAAAAATTTTATAAGTGTACAAGAAGACAGTCACCACTGTAGCAAATGCTGAAGGTTAATTTGTATGATTTTTGGTCATCCGCATTTGTTGACTGTAGCAAATGCGGAAGACACTTTTGACATTGACCGTCCGTATTTGACTACTTTTGGCCATCCGCATTTGTGACTGTAATAAATACGGAAGGTTTAATTTTTTACTGACTGTCCGCATTCCACTACTGTTACAAATGCGGAATTTTGTTTCCGTCCACATTTGTGTTGTAGTAAATGTGGAAGAACAACATTGTATCAGCATTGTAACAAATGCGGTTGAGTTGCTTGTTTTATCCTATCCGTATTTGTACACAGTAGCAAATGCGATAGAACAAAGTCAATCAGCATTTATGCAACTATATCAAATGCGGTTGACATGTCAATACAGCACTGTAGCAAATGCGATAGAGACCTGTTCATACGCATTTGTTAACTGTATCAAATGTGGTAGAGTAAATTTCACATTCACTTCACACACTAATACGGTAGATTAAAATCATTTTCCGCATTAGTTGCACTTCAAAAAAATATTGTTACCCGCATTAGTTAGATGCATGGGTTACCTTCACCCACATTAACTAATGCACTTAACTGCATTACCTTTTGAACTTAATCAAAAGTTAATGTGATTGAATTGATTATTCATCTTATGAAGAGGTGTCCTTGATTGATTTTTTTTGTGAAGTTGGCTGTTGAAGTTGTCAATTCTTGCTTGGATTGATTTGTATCACTACTAATACAAGTTTCCCAATTTCGACAGATCTTGGGCTTATCATGCTTCTAAGAATCTGCATAAGCTGAGATATAATGGTAAAACTTATTGCAACAACACCAACTAAAACTCTTTTTGTTTTGTTTTTCAAAATTAAGTTAATAAACAAAAATTTAGACTTACTCAATTTACTCCCCTAATGTTTATGTCCACATTTGGAGAGAAACTTTAAAGATTTAATAGTTTTTTAATATTATTTTGATTAATATTAATAATGAAGAGAAAGATCTCTTTGTTGGGATTATATCAATCTTACATTACACATGTGCATCCTTTATGATTAAATGGACATGATTATGAACTTGAAGATTGATGGTATGTTTGTCCTCTTAAACCCATACTTAGTTGATATTTTGATGCAAATGACTTTTATCATGTTTTGGTTGATTTATTATTCAATGTGTACCTCACACACATAAGCATGAAATGATCAACCCTCCTTATACAATTCACAGTAGAAACTTTTTCACAACTTTTCTTACCAGGTTACTTAAGTCAAGAAATCTTATTTTCACTGATCCTGATTGGGATTCTTTTAATTTGATCATTTTTCATGTTGATCCACATTGGGATTCTTTTCACTTCACTTTAGAAGGTGATCCATGATAGGATTCTTTTGTTCATTCACTTGGAATGTATTACTTTGTTGATTCATCCAATTTTTGGATGTGTTCCACATTGGGAATCTTTTGGATCATGACATCTACACTATATGCAAGTTTCATGAGGTCTTTGCTCAGCAAAACAAAGATGAAACATGATGTGGTGAAAGAGATTCATAAAGTATCGTTACCTGGTGTGTTTAGGCTACTACACACACATGCATTCAGATAAGCCAATATAGACATGTCCTTTGTGATGAGTGTTTCACAATTGAATATGTCTTTAATTCATCACTGCATGTATCTTTTCTTCCAAGTTGAGCCTACCAACATATCTGGTAAGTCGTTTCAGCCTTTTACATTTTGAAATTAAGCACAGTGAATGATATAACGATTGTCAATTATATCATTTCCCATAGAATTCTTTTCTTCATTAAACTTGATTTCTTTTGGTGGTTTTTCTGATGTTTAAATTATTTTTGATGTTTTTCATAGTTTTTACTCAAGATTAATCATGCCAATTGACCGAACCAGAAATTCGAACCTACTAGATTCAAATGCCTTGGTAAACAAATCAGCTAATTGATTTCCAGTTGGTACTTGAATCAATTTGATTAAACCTTTTTCAGCACAGTCTCTCAAAAAATGATATCTAATCTCAATATGTTTTGTTTTTGAGTGCTGAACTGGATTATTAGTTATAAAGACAACAGCTGTGTTGTCAATAGAAATTGGTGTATGCAAGAAGTTAAAACCATAATCAAGCATCTGGTTTTGAATCTAGAGAACTTGAGATCAACATGCTGATGCAGTAATATACTCAGCTTCTGTTGTGGACACAGACACATCTGTCTGCTTCTTGCATTGCCAGGATACTAGTCTGGGACCAAGAAATTGACAACCGCCAGAAGTGGATTTTCTGTTGAAGTTGCATCCTCCATAATCACTGTCTGTGTAGGCATAGATATTAAATTCTCCTTCCTTTGGATACCATAATCCAAGAGCTGGTTTGCCCTTCAAATATCTGAATATTCTCTTGACTGCGTTCACATATGATTCTTTTGGATGAGCTTGATATCTGGCACACACACAAACACCAAACATAATGTCAGGCCTACTGGGTGTTAGATACATATGTGAACCTATCATTGATCGATAGTGAGTCTGGTCCACTGATTTGCCTTCAGGGTCAGGTCCAATCTTCACTTTAGTATCCATAGGAGTTCTGATAGACTGACATTCAGTAAAGTGGAATTTCTTCAACATGGTTTCTACATATTTTGATTGGTTGATGAAGATTCCATCTACTGTTTGTTGGACTTGCACCCTTAGAAAGAAGGTTAGTTCCCCCACAGCATTCATTTGGAACTTTGAATGCATAAGATCTTCAAATTCTTTGCAGAGTTGCTCGTTTTTCTAGCCAAATATAATGTCATCCACGTAGATCTGGACCAACAACATGTCTTTCCCTCTTAATCTTCTGAAGAGAGTCTGATCAATCTTTCCTCTTTCATACCCATGTTCAAGAAGAAAGGATGATAGTGTCTCATACCACTTTCTTCGTACTTGATGAAGACCATACAGAGCTTTGTCAAGCTTGTAAACTCTGTGAGGGAAATCTGGATCTTCAAAGCCAGGTGGTTGACTCTCATAGACTTCTTCAGCAATCTTTCCTTACAGGAAGGTACACTGTACATCCATTTGATAAACAGTAAACTTCATGGATGCAGAATATGCAGAAAGATTCTGATTGCTTCTAGTCTGGCAACAGGAGCAAACACTTTGTCGTAGTCGATTTCTTCTTCCTGAGTGTATCCCTGTGCCACTAGTCTTGCTTTATTTCTGATGACTATCCCTCTATCACCAGTGTTGTTCCTATACAGCCATCTAGTACCGCTAGGGTATTGTCCTTCAGGAAGATCTACCAGCTGCCATATTCTTGATTCTTGAATTGGAGCAATTCTTTCTGCATTGCTTCAATCCAACTATTGTCTTGAAGTGCCTCTTTGATGTTTTTGGGTACTGTTTGACATAGAAAGCAGGAGAACAAACAGATGTTTGCAATACTGGACTTGCTTCTTGTCACCATCTCATTAAGATCACCAATAATTGTTTCAACTAGATGATTCTTGTGTATTCTTGTGGTTGGAATGGTATCACCAGCAATAGTTACATCAAGATTGGAAACATTTAGTTCACTATGGATAGATGCACATTCATCTTGCATTGTTGTTGAATTATGAAGATCGTCAACTTCTGTTTCAGTAACTGCTACATCTTCAGTAGCACTGAGGTTGCTTGCATCATTTGATGTACCTTGAGTTTCTACTGGATGAGAAGCTTGTTTCTGATTTTTGATCTCATGTGACAAGTCATCTGAGTGAGATGGTACCAGGCTGGGACCTTCTCCTGTAATTGTACCACCTTCTGAATCTCCACTGAATGCCATCGTAGTTCCTTGTATGTACTTGAAATCATGAAGGAGGGAACGATCTCCAGTCATGTGTCAGGAGCATCCACTGTCTACGTACCATAGGCTATTAGACCTATGTGGATGAACCTACAAACAAAAACAACTAATTAGAATAAGGAACCCAAGCCATGATGGTCTTGGGATTCCCGTTCCTATTCATGATAGTCACCTCCTGGTATTTCCCATGATGGTCTTGGGATTCCCGTTCCTATTCTTGATGGTCTTGGTCTCTATTTCTTTGTAAAATTTAGCCCGAGTTTCATTATCAAAAGTTGGTTTTTGCTTAGGAAGGTTAAGTTTGTGTTTCATTGTGGGATGAATTCTTTGACCATTCCTCAAATCCTTCTAGTTATTTCTGTCATTTGTTGATCTAGGTGTCTTAGATTGAGTATTATGAAGATAAGGTTTGACAGAATGCATCACAGTAGATGTTTTTGAGATGGGCTTGTGTTGTGGAATTCTCAACCCTTCCTGATTAAAGTAACAATCAGATGTACTGTGATTGTTCATGTCACATATTGAACAATACTTGTTGAAATAGCAATTTTTGGTGGAGTGATTGTTCATATCACAGATAGAACAATATTGATTGAAGAAGCATTTATCTGTCTTGTGATTGAACATGTTACAAATATCATAATACATTTGTTTGTTTCTTGAATCAGATTTTTCCTTGTGTGACTCAACTGATAGTTACTTTTTATGAGTCACTTTCTTTTCTTTAGGTGATGAATCAGAATCAACCCTTTTAGTAGATTGTTTCACAACACTACTTTTGTTCAGTTGTCTGGGTTGTTTCTGTTTCTTTAACCTACTTCTCACCTCTTTCTAAAACTGGTCAACATGTTCTTTTTTACACATATCAAACCCAACTCCCTGCCTTAACCTTGATGACTGAGGGTCTGATGAAGTTTTATGTGTTGAACTCAGTTTTACAGTTGGTTTCTTTTTCAGTGAAACCTTTTCTCATTCGCTTGAATTTTGTGGAGATACAATCTCATTATCAGAACTACTTTTAGTAGTGGGTTTCACTATTTTGACATATTTCTTTTTGCCTTGAAAAACAAATGGTATGAATTTTATAAAAGGTACAATTGCTTTTACAGGGCTTGATGGTTTCATGACACTCACTGTCTTGTCTGAGCACTCTTAGATTTTGATTGGGTGTCCTAACTTGATTTTATCCTTATTGGTTTCAATATAAACATCAGGTTTGTTTTGAGGATTTGTCACTTGTTTCACTACTGATTTAGGTTCCATAGTTTTAGGTTCGATTGATTCAGAGAGTAAGACAGGGTCAGGCATGAAGTGTAATTGTCATTGTATGGTGGAGGACATGAATTATACCCAATCCCTAACATGTCCTTTGGATCCTTTTGTGAATCCAGCATCTCTTGCAGCTTGACTGAAGACATTTGAAACTTTTTAAGTTTAACTTTAGTCATAGATTGTTGAGCTTTAGCTTGAGCTAACTTTTCAGTAAGTAGCTCATTTTCAGCTGCAAGATTGTATTTCTCCCCATGCAATTTTTCTATGTCAGAAATGAGAGATTTGATTTTGATTTTAAAACTTTTTAGTTCCCTCTTCATCATTTCTGACTTCACTTTTTCTTCTTTAATTTTATCTGCAGGTTTACGGTTGTGGTCTCTATACTCTTGTAATTCATTTATGCATTTCTCACTACAAAGGTTAGTTTTTACCTCCATAGGCATTGAAGATGGTCCATCATTGATGTGAGCCATAAGAGCATGATTCTAAAATTAAGGCTTGACTTCCTCAGCATACACACTCCAGTCACATATCCCATCTTGTTTGATCACAAGGGCACTGGCAGAAGGCTGACTGCTTGTATGGGCTTGATTAGTCAGCTGTGGTTGATTCTCGTATGTTTGTTGATGATGAGAATGATGGTACTGCTGTTGTTGATTGTTTGAGTGATAGCTTGAATTGGGCTATGATGATGATTGACCTAGAGAGTTCCTTGAATGGTTGTTTCTTTTAGGAGCATTGCACTCTCTTGAGAAATGGCCAGTCATGCCACAGTTGAAGCATTTTACCTTGGATTTGCCATATCCAAGTTTTGTGTTCTCATTCAGGCTTAACTTTCTTCCTTTTCTGAAGAATTTCTTTGCTCTCATGGCAATCATTGCCATTTGCCATTGTAGATCCATCTCCTCAACATCATCAGGAACTATTTCTTCTAAATCTTCCTATATTAGGTGGGCAGAAGTGAGTCTTCCCCTAGATATGCTTCAAAACTTGCAACAAAGGCATTGTAAGTTGCCTTTTGCTCTTCTGATTTTATGTCTTCTAGAGAGGTTTGAGGAACAGTGGAGACTTTTGGTGCTTGAGCTGAAGTTGAAGGGTGATTGAATGGTGGAGTTGCAATGAGCCCAGTATTGTTCATTTGATCTCTTGATGAGATGAAGTCATGTTCTTTTGTGATGAAAGCATTTTGAACAGAATGTGATTCTGAAGGGAAATTGTAGGCTTCAATCACTCTTGGTCCACTCAAATTTCTGCTTCGTTCATCAAGTTCCAAAGCTTCAATCTTGGATATCATAATGTCTAGAGTAGTGCTCTCAAGATCAAGAGTATTTTTCAGCATTGTGACATTTTGCTTCCAGCTTTCAGGTAGACTGTGAAGCATTTTCTTGTTAAGTTCTTTAATATTGTATGAAACACCCATAATTTCCAAGTCATTAACCAACTATAAAAATCTGTGCAGTTGTTTTGATATGGATTCTCCTTTGGTGTGATGGAAGGTTTCATACTATTGATCAACTTGTCTTTGTTAATTTCAGCAACCTCACTGCTTCCTTCACACATAATTTTGAGAGCATCCCAAACAGCTTTAGCAGTTCCATACTTTTCCAATCTTTTCAGCACATCCATTTTGAGTGCTTGAGTCAAAATTGAGTATGCTTTGAGATCAATTTTGATTTTATTATAATCATCTTCATCGAGAGTTAAGTCTTCAATTGGTATTCTAGCAGTCTTGTACAGTGCAGCTTGAGCTATTGATAGAGTAACAGCAATATGTGGACCCTTACATATTGAGATCCAAAAATCATGATCTACACCTGTGATATAATTTCTAAACCTTATTCTCCATTGTTTAAACTTAGATTTGTGTTTAAGCGTGGGAGGTGTAGGTCTATGACCTAGTTTAGAGTAACTGTTAGAATCCATGTTGATTTGTGAAAGTATAGATTTAGTTGAATTTAAGATTGATTATGTTTGATGAGTCCAACTTGTTCAAGCAGTTCTTTTGAGGTTCAGAATGAGTATTATTGTTGTTTGACAGGAGTATTCTTGCTATTTGCTAAGTAGAGATGATGATATCTACTACTAGCAACTTGATTATCAGATCAATCGAGTTCTATTTAGTCTGTGCGCAGATCTGAAAGAGAATCGAGAGCCAAAGCTCTGATACCAATTGATTGAGTTTTAATAAGAGTGATATTCTTACTGAGAATCGAATATGATAATCAAGTCAATGATTGCATGGCGGAAACAAACAATCAAAGAACATTCAAAGCAAGAAAATTACTCATAAATGCTATTTGTATTGATATATGAAAATTGAGCAGTTACAGAGAATAATTACAAAAAAATTCTCTATCTATCAGCCGTCACCTCAATACGAGATTAACTATTCTACTTATAGGCAGACAAGATGCCTTTACAAAATGACTAAACTACCAGTGATCAATTATAACAGAAACTAGTCTAAGTCTTGATCCGCATCTCTACTTGTTCATCCGCATTGACAAATGCGGATGAGTTAATCTTGATCAGCATTTCTACTTGATCAACAGCATTAGTAACTTGGTCATACGCGTTGGTTAATGCGGATGAACAAATACTTGTGCGCATTTGGTATGTCATCCGCATTTGTCAATGCGGATGAGCAAAGTCTTGTCCGCATTTTCTTTTATTCTTCCGCATTAGTGTTATGTCTTCCGCATTAGTCAATGCGGAAGAGTAAACACTATTCTGCATCAGAGTTATGTCTCCGCATTAACAAATGCGGAAGATAACACTTGTTATTTTCCTTCCAGATCTTCATCCGCATTGGTTCTTGGACTTGTAGGATTCTAGCAGAGCAATCATCAATTCACCCATGGAGTTGGCATGTATGATCCTTTCAGGGTGCAACACATAGCATTCATTCTAACATGCTAATCACCTCCAAAACATCCAAATTCCCAACATCATACACAAAAGTTTCTACTTTTAGTAAGTCATGATCAATAACACAATTTCATGGATTTTCTTGCAGAATTCAATTAAACTAACATTTAACCATTATATCTAACATCTTAGTATCATCAAATCATGAATTCCAAGAACTAAAATTTTACTCTTATGGCAATATATGAACTAGATGATCAAACCCTTGATTTCTTGCACATTCAACATAATTTAACATTCATACAGCCTAACTAACATCATATAATCATCTAACAATCATCAATTTCATATAATGATCATCAATTTCGAAATCAGGGTTCATCTACAGCAAAAACTGTGAACAACTTGATAAAACATATCTTTAAACGTGTAGAATCAAGAATGGACTTGCTAGCAGTATGGAACACTTGAATGGTGGGAGGTAGGAGGGGGTTCAGCCGCAATGACGGGGGTTTGTGGTGGGATTAGGGTTTGATTTTGATTAAATATGGTAACTTTTAGTTAAAAGATAATTACAATTTAAACCCCTTGATTTTATTTATAAAACCAACATTTCTAATACTTTTTAAATAGTTTTTAACTACCAAACACAAGTATTATTAACCAATAATAATAATCGTAGACATTTATAGTAAGTGACACAACACACGTAATATATTTTACATGTTGTCACGTTATCGCGTAAAATTTATAAAACAAACATTTAAAATTCTATAAAATCATGAACCACATAATCATAACTAATAATCAAAATTATTAACTAGATTATTATTGTTTATCATAGATTATTATTATTAAGTCACCAAGCTTCAACAACAACTAGTGTGTGCTCGCGACACGTGTATGCAAGACTTAACGGAACTAATGGAGTTTGGTAATGGAAAATTACCAGATGTCACAAATATCACTATAAAATTCAGTATTTTTATCTTGCTAATGCATACCATATATACATACTTTTAAAAAAATCATCCAATTTTGTTTACACATGTGTAAATCTTGTTTTACATATGTGTAAATCCGGTATTACACTAGTGTAAAATGACATTTGCACAAAACAAGTTTTTTATAATCTTTATGTTGGATCAAGAAGAAGACTGGTGCAACCAAAACCAAATCACTTATACTTATTTTGGTGCTACTTACAAAAGGCTTCCGAAGACAAGTGTTGAACTTCCGAAGACAGAGTGAAAGATCAACTTCCGAAGACAAACTCTACTTCCGAAGTCCAAGAACTTACTTGCGAAGATCAAGTCTAAGAAGAAGAAATCAGATGACTGCTTTCGAAGTATGATGAAACACGAACTCCTCAAGCCTCGTAAGAAGTAGCCTCTTCCGAAGTGTAAGTGGCTTCGGAAGTACTTGTTCTTCTGAAGCCATTTAACCTTCAGAAGACACTGCTATGAACCGATTGACATAAGTATGGTCTCTGACACTCCGCTGCAGACCTTTGATATTGCATGGAGTTTTCTTAAAGGGCCATGTAGTTAATCATACTTTATTCCACTGTTCACCTTTTTATGTTAGTACAAGTTACCAACTTTAGTTGATGACAAAAGGTAAGTCATGGACATGTCATGACTACCATATCTTAGATAAAACTTTGTCTAAGATACCTTAAACTATAGCTTTGTAGTATTTGCTTTAGTTAGAGGATTCCTGCTGGTATCAAAGTATATCCGGCCGTAGGAAGTCTGGTAAGGATATTTTGCTTGTTCAAGTCTATGTTGATGACATCATATTTGGTTCATCAAATGACCAAATGTGTAAATACTTTGAAAGCATTATGAAGAAGAAGTTTGAGAAAAGTTCCATGGGAAAAATAGACTTTTTCCTTGGAATACACGTGAAGCAACTAAAGGAAGGGTTTTTCATCAATCAATCTAAGTATGTCAACGACATCATAGAAAGATTTGAAATGAAATATTATAAGCCAGCCAAGACACCCAAACCTAGAAACCATAATCTTTGTCCTGACCTTGATGGGGAGGATACTGATAAACATCAGTATTGGGCGATTATTGGTTCTCTGATGTATCTCACAGCTAGTAGACCTGATATTATGTTTGCAACTTGCATTTGTGCAATATATCAGGCTACTCCCAAGGTGTCTCACCATGCTGCTGCCAAGAGAATCCTCAGATACCTCAAAGGATCTCCTAAACTAGGTCTCTGGTACCCTAGCAACAATTATTTTAGTCTCTATGGATACTCTAACAGTGACTATGGTGGCTGCGACATTGACAAGAAATCAACATCAGGAGGATGTCAATTTCTTGGTGGAAGGTTCATCTCATGTCAATGCAAAAAGCAATCATGTGTCTCTATATCTACCACTGAAGCTAAACACATTGCTGCTGCAAGTTGTTGTGCTCAGCTGCTATGGATTCAAAATCAGTTGTTAGACTATGGATTCAACTTTATGAGTACTCCTATCTGTATTGAAAACAACAGCGCTATCTTCATTACTAAAAATATGGTGAAGCACTCCAAGACAAAGTATATTGATATCAGGTACCATTTCATTAGAGATAGTCATGAGAAGAATCTAATTAAGCTTATTAAAGTTGATTCAAATGAACAATATGCTGATTTGGTCACCAAAGCTTTTGATGAACAAAGATTTAAGTATCTCATAACCGCTATTGGGATGATAAACATTGATTAGCTTAACTCTTGTGAGGACTTTTAATATGTAATGTCTTATGTCAATACAATCTAAGTCCTGTTACAAAAGGCCTCTCTGAAATTTTCTAGGTATAATTTCTTCCGAAGAGAAATTAACCCACAGAAGACGTTTTACATATCTTCCGAAGTAAAATTTCTCCAAGGATAATTTTTTCTTCTCGGAAGAGTTTTTAGTCTCGGAAGAAACAATTGATTACATATCAGATCTACTTCCGAAGCTTACAGAATCTCTCCATTCGAAAAGTAATCTTTACTCTCGGAAGTCACATTTTACCTTCAGAAGTAGGAATTGCCTTCGGAAGACAAATTACCTTCGGAAACATTTTATATTCAGAAGAGAGATTTTACTATGTAGCAAAAATCTCTTGGGCCCCACACTTTAAAAATTAAAGATTTTGTTATTGATATCGGATTATTTAACTAAACTAAACCTTGTCGCCCCTGTCACTTAATCCACTAAACCATCACATCACTTTCTCCTAACCCCATTACTGCTATTTCACCCTCTTTTAAATAATCCCGACTATTCACTCTCATCTTCTTACCACAAATTTTTACCGCCCTAAAAGTTTTCTTCTCCCCAATAAAGCCAAGCTCAAACACTTCTACCTTCAACTTTTCCAATGGCCCTAAATCCTCAACACAACCAAGTCACACTTCTTGACTCTTCAAGAGATGCGGAATTCTCTGAAATCATCTCCTTCCTCACCCAATCATCCTACTACACTGCCCTGACTATTAATCCCATGGTTTTCATCTATCACATGACTGAATTTTAGGGTAACGGTCAGCTTGAAACCCTAAATGCAGTTCGTGTAATACGATCCCGCATTTGTGGCCAAGAGTTGGTCAACACTGAACAACTCATCAGGGAGCATCTGGAGCTTCATGATAAGGGTGCCCCTACAGAGTTCCCCAAAACATATTTGGACAACACTTACATCCAAATGGGATATGGTGGAGATGTCAACAGGTCAACTGTCTACAAGTTCAACTTTTCCTACAATTGGAAGTTCCTGCTGCACATCATTCTTCACTGCATGTCCAACAAATCTAGGGGATGGAATCAAATCCCGTATGAACTAGGGTACTTAGTTCATTGAATGGTGAGAGGCCTCCGCTTCAACTACACAAGATTTGTGCTGACTAATCTTATGGGAAATCTTCAGAGGGAAACATTCTTTATGTATCCCAAATTTCTTGAGCATATTATTAACTGTGAGTTGGACTAGAGTTGGCTTGTCTGTGCAACCACTCTGCCTATCCCTCAGATGAGGCCTACCATCTTCAAGACTCTCAAGAAGGTGTCCACCAACTTCATTGGAAGGTACACTTCTCTACTTCCAGGTATGACTGAGCAAATCGCTCTTGGTGACATCCCTGTTGACCCCATAGGTGATGAACCCACACCAGCAACTGCCCCCACAATGCCAATTTTACCTTCTCTTCCCAACACCATCACCTACAAAAGACATCACAAACAAACCCTTGTTCAATCTACTCTGATTGAACAAGCTCCTCCTATTCAATCCAAAGGCTAGAGTGGAACATTGGGCTCCCACTGAGCCTAAGCTATCACCATCCTTAACCGTTGACCTCAATATGGGTCTTGAGTCTCCTCAGTCTCAAACACATAAGGCCACTACCCAATCTGAAAGCCCGTGGGGTGAGCATTTACACTCCTCGGAGCAGCCAACAAGGGACAACCCCACCAGAGGCTCAATGCTTGTAGACATTGACCAAGGTCCCAGGTTAGTAGGTTTAACCTCTTTATCTTTCACTGACCTTCTCTTGAAAACTGATGAAGAGATTACGTCCCTCCATGGCAATGAAGTTGATCTACAACACCCTCTCCAAGATCAATAGAGCCTAGAGAGACCTCTTATCTCTAGCCCCCATGAGCAAACCTTTACTCAGGTGAGTCCCACTTATATGGAGGGGACTCATGCAAATTCAGTTGCCACTATAGAGAGTGCCTCAATGGACCTTATAGACAGTGGTAACATATCTAAGACTGAATTTGCGGCAACCATGCCTTTTGATGATTCTGAAAGAGACATCATTAAGCAGGGCAAACTAGGGTGCCAAGAAACCACATTTGGTGGTGAGGCTGAACATACTAGGTATCTTACCTCATCTCCTTATGATTCATCAAAAAAAGATGAGGGAAGTATGCAACTACTCATTCAAGACCTACTATCTATAGTCTCAAACCTTGAATCCAAGGTTAGGACTTTAGAAGAAAGGTCTGCCACTCAACAACTTGAGATTGACAATCTCAAGGCTCAACTAGCTAAGAAACAGAATGAGAGATCTGTTAGGCATCTACGTGTTCATGTCTCCTTGACCTCTCCCTCTAGCTCATCTACCTCTCATGATGATGCTCCCAAAAACGAGGAGAGTGTTTAGAGACAAATATCTGAGGAACCACAGAGCTAAACTTCAACTTCCAAATATTCGGCTCCCATTACAACTTTCTCTGAGCCATCCCAAGTTTTACTACAAATTGACTCAAGGATGCTTAGAGATCTCTATAGACTCTTCTCCAAGTTTCTGTTGAGATCCTCTCTTGCCAAGCCCTCATGCAGCAATGATGTATTTTGGAGCTGAAGAGCTTTAGAGGCTAAGTGCACCTTCTACCACTATGGAAGAAGTTGGTCAACCTAAGGTCCACATGGAACCTGAGATTCAATTTGAAGGGGAAATGGGGATTGATGGCCCAGTAACTGAAACAGTTGGGACAAAATCTGCACCCCCTCAAACTTTCGAGGCTGATGTTAAAGCCTCAGAAGAACAAGCTGAATCTTCAAAAGCTGAAATGGAAGCTGCGAAAGGATTGTTCTCACTGTTCGAGTAACTAATCATCACAGATGCAATTCTAGAACTAGCATCTGAGCTGAATAGTGAGGACTTTCTAGATCAACCTCTTGTTCAGACACCCTCTCTACCTCTCTCACAATCTGAATCCACTCTCCAAGAACCACCAAAGTCAAGCTCTTCAAATGATAACAAAGGAAAGAAGAAAATGACTACAGAAGAGCTTCAACAAGAGGAGAAGATTGAAAAGCTAAAGAGAAAAGGAAGACTTCCAACTGGGAAGCTATTAGCTGCTACTACAAAAGCACCTGCAGCTAACTAGGAGGCAGTCAACAACAAAAGGAGAGAGGAGATCATTGACCAGCTCATCAAGCTTCGAGCTGCCAATGAAGAAACACTCCTACTACCATTAGAGGGGTTGGTGGAACTGGAAAATGAAACCAGGCTGCAACAGGAAGCAGCACGGTTGGCTTTAGAGGAAGAAAAAGAAAAGGAACAAAGGGAAGCTGACATGCACCTCAGGAGGGAGAGGATAGCCTTCCTAACCTCTAGAGGTTTCTCTCTTCAAGAGCTGTCTCCACATAATGATGAAACGATCCTATGACTCTTCAAAAAAGAGCAGGATCCATTGGAGAAAGAGAGAAAAAGAGCTGCAAGATAAAATTTGAGGGAGAAGAAGAAGAATGAAGAAGAAGCAAGGGTCACTGCAATCAAGAAGATAGGTGAGAAAGCCTACATGAAAGACTATCTCCAGGCTCATGGCTTCTCTAGAAGGCAGGTGGGTCCCATGTCTGAAAGGACACTCCAACGAATTATCAGTGAAATAAAAACTGACATTCATTTGGGCAAAAGAAGAGAGATGTACAGAAGGGTAAATGGGATGACCTTCACACCAACCACTCAACCCTAAGCTGAACCAATTCCCTCTCCATTCACCATCAAAACCCTTACACTCCTCAACCCACACCTTTTCTCTCATCCACTTCCTCTCCTTAACCACCCAAACTACCCATCGTTAAACCCAAAACATTTACCAGAACCACTACACCACAACCTACCTAACAACCTTCCAAACCATCCCCTCAGCCTTTGAAATATATCTCTCTAGACGAGTTTAATGCAATCAAGACTAAGCTCACCAACTGCACAACCTTGAGCGATATCTCATGTGAGGAATACTCTATCAAACTGACATATGTTGATGGATCTTCACATTCCCTCACAAGAGATCAATTTCTTGATCTGCCCAAAGGAACACTGGACCATGCTGCAAGACTTCTAGGCCTCAACTCAGACCATTGAATGACGAAGAGAAGAGACTAAAAAGGAAGCTGGTGACTTTGCTGGATACAAAGAAAGAGGACAAGATTCCTAGTCAGCCTCTTGTGCCTAGAAAGAAAATAATCCAGTGGAGGTTCGATGAAACTTCTCACAACTTTGTTATGGAAAGATAGAATGGTGAAGTCAACAGAATAAATTCCACCTCTCTACTGCACTCTAGCAGTTTGACCTTGCTAAGTTAGCAGAGAAACCATTCTCTAATCCCTCCAACTATGAAACTGCTGCTCACATCAGAAATCATCTCAGCAGTCTTCATCTTGCTAAGTTAACTGCAAAAGCCAAGATTGAAGAACAGTTGAAGTTGAGAAAAAAGGAAGATAAGGATAGACCTCTTAACAAAAGCATAACCTTTCTACAAACAGTGGAAGGTCCTGAATTGGAACCTATAGTTAGATGGGAATATGATTATAGCTACCATTAACTAACTCTTTTCAGAGGGACACAACAAAGGGTACATATCATTCAGGGTGACAGCCTGGAGTTCTTGTCAACTAAAGATTTGTACAAGCTTCTCAGCACCAGTTCAGGGAAGAACAAGGAAACTGACAAATATTTACTCTCCTTGGTGCTCAAGGTTTTGAGGAGCAGAAAAAAGTGAGGTTTTGGTGGCAACACCCTAGGGGGAGTTTATTTGATCAAGAAGAAGGCCGGAGCAACCAAAACCAAATCACTTATACTTATTTTGGTGCTACTTACAAAAGGCTTCCGAAGCCAAGTGTGCACCTTCCGAAGGAAGTAGAGTTTTTCCGAAGACAGAGTGAAAGAAGAAGTCCTCATCTAAGAAGATGAAATCAGAAGACTGCTTCCGAAGTCAAAGAACTTACTTCCGAATATAAAGTCTACTTCCGAAGTCAAAGAACTTACTTCCGAATATCAAGTCTAAGAAGATGAAATCAGAAGACTGCTTCCGAAGTATGAAGAAGGAAGAAGTCCTCAAGCATCGAAAGAAGTAGCCTCTTCCAAAGTGTAAGTGGCTTCAGAAGTACTTGTTCTTCCGAAGCCATTTAACATTCAGAAGACACTGCTATGAACCAGTGGACATAAGTATGGTCTTTGAGAATCTGCTGCATACCTTTGATACTGCATGACATTTTCTCAAAGGGCCATGTAGATGACCATACTTTATTCCACTGTTCACCTTTTCATGTTAGTACAAGTTACGAACTTTAGTTGGTGACAAAAGGTAAGTCATGGACATGTCATGACAACCATATTTTAGATAAAACTTTATCTAAGATACCTTAAACTATAGCTTTGTAGTATTTGCTTTAGTTTGAGGATCCCAGCTGGTATCAAAGTATATATCCGGTTGGTTCAAATGAAAGAAGTAAAGAAGGGAAATACTTTTATGTTTTTTTTTGTTTTAGGTTTATAATTTATTTTTATTATGTTTTCGTTAATTACCATTTTTTCATTGAAAACTTATGACTGACATTGGTTCATAGAGTTATTACAAAAAATGAGTTTTAATTTGAACCATCTCCTATGTATATATGTAACTTCGTAAGTGTAAATCTGTACTAGTGTAAGTTACACTTACATCTGGTAAATAATTACCATACGTAAGTGTATATTTACGAGACGTAAGTGTAACCTACAGTAGTGTACACTTTTTTATGTACGAACCATAAATATGTAAAGAACTACTAAGAAACGTATAAGTGCAAGATCGATGGGATCAATGCAACAATTTCACACTGTTAGGAGAGATATAGAACACTTAGCAAATCAAATAGTAAACCAATTGCAAGATCAATATTGGTCTCTCAACACAAGGTTTATCTCTCAAACTTACTTAAAACACACTTGAATAATGAAGTAGAATCTCAACTAAGTTGACAATAATATACTAAGTTAATGAACACTATAATGGTTTTCAAGATACTTATATATATTACTACTCAACTCAAAGTTACAATACTTTTACAAGCATAACTAAATGAGTTACAAGTAGAAACTATATATACTACTATCTACAGCCGGTTATACATAGATGACCAGCAGGAACTTACTATTAATCAAATACTAGATATGCTTGAAGTAAGGTATCTAAGATAAAATACTATCCTATATTAGGTAGTCATGATATCTCCATGACTTACCTTTTGTCAGCAACCATAGTTGGTTACTATACTAACTGAAAAAGGTGAATAGTGGAATAAAGTATGGTTAACTACATGGGCTTGGGAATAAAGTATATCAGAGTTGGCAGCAGTTGTCAGACTGGCCATACCTATGTCCAATGGTTCAAAGTTGTTTCTTCCAAAGGTTAATTGAATTCGAAAGAATAAGTTCTTCCAAAGTCCTTTATAATTCAAAAGAAACAGCTTCATCCGAGACTTCTGCATGTCTTCATTACTTCTATTTTTTGGAAAGCTTTGTCTTGAATCTTCTAAGTGTTTAACTTCAGACGGAAGACTACTTAGTCTAGAACACTATGTTCTTCCTTCAGAAGTTCTACATCTTTAATCTTCGGAAGATCTTCAACTTAGCTTTGTCTTTGGAAGACTTCTTTCAGTTGCACTTAAAAATCTTCTAAGTATAGTTTTGTTGCACCAAAACATTACTACTTTCTGCACATCAGAACTTTCAACATCATGAAAAGAAGATATTTATATGTCTGGTTGTTCTTTCCTGAAGTGGTGCTGAGAGTTTGTACAAGTTATTTGTAGTTAAAGATCTAAAATGTTACTCTGGAAGATATGTACCCTTTGTTATGGGCCTTTAAAGAGAGTTAGTTGACGGGAATTGTAATGATATTCCTATCCAAGTGTTGAATCTAAATCAGGGCCTTCCACCATATAGAGGAACAAAATTCCTTTTGTAGTGGCATCCTCTCTTTCTTCCTTTCTTAACTTGAACTCTTTTGTAGTCTTTGCTATCTTGGCTAGCTCAGCAAGATGAAAGCTGCTTAGGTGAATTTTGATGTAGCAACTACTTGGGAGTTGGAGGGACTGGAGAATAGTTTCTCTGCTAACTTAGCAATATCGAATATGCTTGAGTGTAGTAGAGATGGTGTGTTGAGTTTGTTGACTTCACTATTCTCCCTTTCCAAAAAAATGTTGTGAGTAGGTTCATCAAACCTCCATTATACAATTTTCTTCGTATGAGTGAGGGGATAGTTTGGTAGTTTGTCCCTTTTCCTAGTGTCCAGTAACATGACACCGTACATCAGTCCCACATCAGCCATGGACAGGAGTGATCCCTTGTTGATAAGGAATGTTCAATCTGTAATATAAACAACAAGTTTTGGGTGTGTTGGTTGTGGATGAGAGGAGGACTCCAAATCTAAGGGTGCTCAGGTGGGATCAATTTAGGGATGGGTGACCTCCCCGGGAAGTTTTCACCAGCGTAACCAAAAGCAAATCCGTGAGCTCCTCATGGGCAAAATAGACAATATTAGTGGTACGAGAGGCCGGGTATTATAGAATGGTATTAAAGCCACTCCTGTGTCGTTCGGGATATGGGACATACCTCAATAAGGATGGTGACTTCTCGTGCTTATAAAAAAAGATGAGTCCAAAGGGGGGTGCTTGTGACACCCTATATCAATCCCTCATCAGCCGTGGACAGGAAAGATCCTAGTTCATAAGGACTGTTTGGTCTCTAATATAAATAACATGTTTTAGGTGTATTGGTTGTGGATGAGATGAGAATTCCATAGTTAAGCGTGCTCAAGTTGGAGCAATCCAGGAATGGGTGACCTCGCTAGAAGTTTTCACCTAGGTAACCAAATTCAAATATGTGACCTCCTCGTGGGCAAAGCGGATAATATTAGTGGTATGAGAGGTCGGGTGTTACAAGTAAAGTCACTAATCTTCTCCTCAGTTTCTTCTCTTCTTCTTTGAGGGAATCTAAGTTTGTTGCTAAGAGCTGAAGAGCTTGGTCCAGTGTTCCCCAGGGCAGATCTAGGAATGCATCTCTTGTGAGGGAACAGGAAGAGCCATCAATGTATATAAGTCTTATGGACTATTCCCACAAGATATGTCACTCAGGGTTGTGCAGTTAATGAACTTCCTTTTTATGTGCTTGAATTCCTCAAAGCTCAAAGATTTAGATGGTTTAGAGGATGGCTTAGGTAATGGTTGTGATCTAGGTTGTGTCTTGGGTTTAGGATGGCTAGTGTCGGTGGTTGTTGACAGGTAATATATAAGGGTGGAGGTAAGGTTGATAGTGAGGGTTTAGGGGTGTAAGGTTTAGTAGTGAGTTTAGTTTTGATTCCGAAGGGAAGAGTTATGGGCTCATGTTTTGTTACTTGTGGTTTGGGTACCATCCTCTATACACCTTGAGATTAAACTACTTCTTTCCTTCTTCCTAAGCGAATGTTAGCTTTGATGTTACTGACATGTCGTTGTAGAGTCTTCTCAGACATTAGGCCGACTTGCCGGCCTGTGAAGCTGTGGGCCCTGATATAAGCTTTCATCTAGGCTTTGTCTCCCACCTTCTTGGCAGCCACAAGTTGGGCCTCCTCCTCCTCCTCCTCTTTCTTCCACTCCTTATTGATTTGGTCTTGTTTTTTGTGAAAAAAATATGATCGTATCATTTTCATGAGGAGTCAGCTCCTCCTTAGAATAGCCCCTTAAGCATAGGAAGGCTATCGTCGCTTCCAACCTTTGCTTTTGCTCATCCTGTTCTTTCCTTTTACTCATTTCTGCCTCTTCAACCAACCTTACGGCTTCTTCTTTCTCCTTTTGCAGCAGGGTTACCATCTCTAGCTTCATCATATAATTAAGTAAGATTAGAAGCATCTCTTCATTTTCCACTCCCAGGCTAATAAGCTTGTCGATCAGCTCTACTCTCCTCCTATTTTGGATGGACTCTTAAGTAGCTATTGTTACGTTGATGCTTCCGGCCTGTGGTTTCCTAGTGTCAAGTCTTCCTTTCTTCTTTAGTTTTTCTAACCTTTCCTTTTTAATAAGCTCCTGAGTAGTCATCTTCCTTTTTGCTTTATGATCTAAGGAAGGTTCAGCATTTGGTGATTCTGGCTTAGAGGATTTAGGTTGTGGTGAGTGGATTTGAGCTTGTGGTGCTTATTTTGTCTCAAAGAGAAGGGTTTTGAGGAGGTCTTCATTGTTCACCTCAAAGGCTAGATCAAGGATAGCCTCTATGATAAGAAAACCATCAGACAAAGATGACAATTCAATAATGTAAGGTTATCTTTAGGCTGATGCACCCAAAACAACCCATGTGCTTCCTGCATACATGCACTCAGTACCAAGTAAAACTTACTTCAGAAGTTTCATACTCTACACTAGAAAATATTCCAAGTATGAAATCTTTTAAAGCCAAGATCAATATCTTCAAAAGCTTAAAAATAATGTCTTTTGAAGCCAATGAAGTGAAGACAGATGTCTTCCAAAAACATTGAAGAACATGTTTGATCTAATGTAATTTTCATAAAGCTGACCAACTTTCCGCTGCCACTTCGAAGACTCACCAACTTATACAAGTTGGTGAATGGTCCATGCTTTTATAATTGTACATTGAGGTCTTGAGCGGGTAACATGTTTTCTTTATGTACTTTTATCCTTTTGTAATATATTAGGATGTGAGCTATGGCATGTTATAGTCACTAGTCAAAAGGCAGATCTACTTTTTGACTCTAAATTGATTTTGTTGTCTTGATCAATGTTTCTAGCTGGCCTTCAAAGTATGGCCGGTTGTAGGATGTAGTATAAAGTATCTCAAGTCCTAGTAACTTATTTCTTATGCTTTGTAAAAACCTTTAATTGAACTTGATAAGCAATATAGTTCAATCTTGAAAACCAAACTCTCCTGTTGTTCTTAAGTTTCCGTCTCTAGTTTACTTGTGTGTTCATAACATCATATACAAAGTCTCGGTATCCTATTTGATCTATTAAGTTTTCTAAATACTCTCCTTATTATGAAAATAAGTGTATTGACCATCCATTCAATGGTCTTATAATTGGTATCAGAGCATTCCAGGCTCTTGATTGTAAGATCTCACCATCCTAGATCCCTCAGTCTCACAAAACACTTAACAACTCAAATAACAGATTTCACAAAGGCTGATATGGAGACTAGAACCATGACAAAGTCTCCACTAATCACTCCTAAAGACTTTGATACTTGGTGTCAAAGAATTGAAGGTTTTATCAAGTCTCAAGGCTCACGGATGAGGGAATCTATTATCTCTAGACCTCACATACCAAGCGTCTCTTCAACTGTAGCTGCAGGTGGTATGTTTCCAAAGGAGGTGGCTAATTATTCTGAAGAAGACATGTAATGCCCCGTTCCCGGGACACTCACAGAAGGTCAATCATCACACATAAAACATATATTTACATAAACTTTAATAAAAAGATTATAGCAGAAACATTTAAACAACCATTTCATTATAAACACTTTTGCAAAATAATACAACGTTCATTACAAAATATCGTTCGTTCACATTACAATGCACAAATGTTATCATATCATAAAACGGATGCCATCTGAATTAAGCCAAGTAGTCACCCCGTGCCATCCTCAGCAACATTACCTGTCAACTTGAAAATATATAAAAAGTCAGCGTTGCTGAGTAAGTTATAGTTTTACAAAAACATATTATTATCTTTCGTTCATTAAACCATTTTCGTTACTATCGCACATGATCACACATCATACGTACATCGAGGTAGTAATTATTATCTTTATCATCATTTGTTTCGTACATTTCGCACGTATGGCACATTTTGTACTTATCGCACTTTTCGTACATTTTTTATCATTCACTTCTATCTAGGTCCTGTCATATTATGAACCCTTTTGAGTTAGTCAAAATCACACGTTGTAAACACACAGTTGAGCTATCAACTCTCAGTGAGTTGTGAACCTCATTTCATTTTCTTGCAAGACTTTTCATTCATTCATTATGTTCCACTTTCATTATCTTAAATCTTTCACTTTGTTAAGATAATACTTTATGTTCATTATCATATTCACAACAAGTAAAGTCACATCGTAATACGTACTAAGTAACAGAAGAAAACATATCACACATAAGCATCACATCATCTCGTATCATCATACATAACATATACCATCACACATCATCACAACATCATGCATCATACATTCACATACGTAAACATATGCACAACAAGCATAGGTCATCATAGAACATAATCGACCCTCTGCAGGACAGCGAGGGTTCGGGGGCGGCAGCCCCTCATAGCGGGGTCCTAAGGGCAGTAGCCCCTAGTAGGGTCCAAGGGGCAACGCCCCTGGCTGGGGTCACGATGACCTGGAAAACTTGATCTTCCTCTTAAAACCTCTTAAAATCTTGGTCATTTAAATCTTATATTTAGTATGCATTTCTAGCCCCAAACTAGTTTAAAACCTTTAAAATAGGGGATCTAGAACTCACCTGGACTCGATAAGTAGCTTCTCAATCAAGCTTTCAAAGCAAGGGTTGCACTACACACCCTGCAGATAAGATAACACTCAAAGGAATTAATTTCTAGCTAATTTCACTACAAGATCAGCAATTTTGCTGCTACTTTCGCCAGCAGTTTCGCTGGCAACTTCGCTCACATCTTCGCTGCCAGTTTCGCTACCAGTTTAACCCAACTTTTGTTGGGAAACCATGTCTGCAAAACTACCTGCGAAACTATAGTTTCGCAGGAAGATCCATAGTTTCGCTCGACGAATACCTAGTTTCACAGAATGGGCAGAAAATTACGAACCACCCCATTTTTAAACCCAAAACTTCAATATTTTACACCCAAAACCTTGGTTTATCATCCATGAAGCTATATCTAAGCTTTTGACATGTTTTCTTACACAAAAACGTGAGTTTTGGGCGAATCTTTTTCACTTTCAAAAACCCAAGCCCTAGAATCCGGGATTACATCAAAATGAAAGGTTAAATGATGTTTCTTACCTGGATTCTTGGTGTTTTCTTGTTGTTTGGATGCCCACAAACACCAATCTTAAATGTCATGATCAACCGAACCTTAAATGTTCAATTATCTCCACTTTCTCTCTCTACTCTCGCTCTCTCTAGAAATTGGGGTGTTGAATTGCGAATGAGAGTTGCTCAAGCTGATCTGTTTATATATATATCGGGCGTTCTCGGGACCTTTAACTCACAAAACACATATCCCGCGAGCTCTACCCGGTCCATACTCCGTTATTATTAATTGGGTCGTTTCGACTTTATTCAGTGTGTTACAAGATAGAAAGAGAATAGACATAGATCAAAAAGCCATGACTGGCCTTCAAAATGCTATTCCAAACTCCATCTACAAGGGCTTCAATAAGTGCAAAACTTCTAAGCAACTACGAGATGCACTAAAGCTCATGTATGAGGGGTTCACTAAAGCAAAGGAGAACAAGAAAGACTTCTTAAAGTAGTAGTTTGAGAACTTACCTTCAAATTAGGTGAAACCATGACTCAACAATACTTCAGGTATGTTGAGATTGTGGATACTCTTATGGAGGTTGGAGTAACTCTTGAAAATAGAGACATTGTAAGAAAGCTCATGTCCTCTCTTCCTAGACAACGGACGCGTTATTATGTTGTTATCAAGGGAACTAAGAACCTTAAGACTCTTACTCTTATAGAGTTTTATGGCATTCTTAGTGGATACTAGATGGAGATGAACATGCAGAATCCATCTAGTAACTCCAGCAATCAACTGAGTATAGCCCTTCATGTGGTTGAAAGGGATTGAAGAGAACCATGACATCATCTTATCTGTTACCCTAACAACACATAAAAGGGTCCTTTCATCACCTTCCCGGAGACATGAAGGGAGAATTACTCTCAATGCTGTCCGTTCCAAGAGACAAGCTCTTCATAAGTTTTTGTGTCTGCTGATGAAAGTTTTGGCAACTTTATCTTCATCCTTGAAGAGCTTGACTTTGTCCATCCAAATGATCTAGAGTACATGGAGATTGTTCAACAAATGGCTCTTCTTACTCATAGAGCCAAGAAGTTCTACAAGAGGATAGGGATAAAGTTTCCAAGAAATATAGCCAGTGGAAAGTTTGGGCTGGACAAAACCAAGGTGAAGTGTTACAACTGTAACAAAATGGGACACTTTGCTAGATAGTGCAAGACACGAAGGACAAATGGTGTCCAAGCACAAACAAGACCAAACTACACCGACGTACTTAACCTGAATGAGAAGCGAAAGCAGCAAGCTACAATTGTTGTTGAAGAAAGAGGCTTTGACTAGAGCTTTTAGCTGGAAGATGCATCTCCAAACCAAGCACCAATTTCTGACCATGACAAAGCAAAGGTATTAGAACATCTTTGTATACCTGAATATATTGCTAAAGTAAATAGACATAGGTCATATAACTTAGAGATAAGATCCGATCTTGAATCTTTGAATATCTTAAAATCAAATTTCAAAAGAGCTGAAAATGATTACAAACTTGAAATAGAAGATTTAGAGAAAACCATTTCAAATCTTAAACATGAGCACAACAATTATAGGACTCAATCAAAGATCTCATCACTAAGTTAACTAAATGCCAGGCTGAGCTTATGATCAAGAAAGCAAGGGTAGAAATATATGTTCTTAAAGAAGGGACCTTCAAGAACATAATATCATCATCCATACATGCAAAAGTTTGTTAGAAGAAGCAGGGACTAGGATCTACTAAGATAGCTCCTCCACACACAATCTTGTCTATATGATCTCCTAGGTGTGCAACTTGTGAAGAAGAGCTTCCCTTCACAGACCCCATGAGTGAAGAGCATGAACAGGAGATAGTGAAGGATGATTCTAAGAAGAGTGAAGAATAGCATCCGAAGACGGGTCACTATTCTTCCTAGGAGAGAAAGAAAGACCGGATGACCAAGTCTACAAGGAAGAACTTGATCAGAAGGCCAAAAGAAATCCATGAAGACTAAAGAGATTAAGGCCACTTTTAATTCTATGTAGAAGTAAGTTTTTATCTCTCCAGATTTTGAAGTGGTTAAGGATGAAAATTCAAACTTGAACTGTAGTACCAGGAGTTCTAGTTCATGTTCAAATCATCTCAATATCATGAAAAAGGCTAATCATTTGTGTATCATTGCTGCATAACTTGAACCATCTAACTACAATGGTAGTTCTTACCCTAAAATAATTTCCACATCATTTGCAAAGATGAAGATGGAAATGGAAAGTGATTAAGTTTAGCCTTCTTCTCAAAGAAAGAATCTCAGAATGAAGAAAATGGACTATGTCATGTGTGGTAGTACTTCTCATTTTGCAAAGGATTGTTTCTACAATTCTAAAAGTATTATCCACACGATCAAGAAAGAAACTTCTGAGAAGTTGAGGAAGAAACAAGCTTCAGAAGGAAACTCTTTACATTTTAAAAGCTCTAAAATGAAGAAGACGACAAGTGAAAACATGCCTTGAGATGGAAAATTGGTCTCGGAAGAAAGGAATACTTCTGAAGTACTAAACTCTGCTATAGTGATAGCAAGATCTTTCGAATGTCCAGTCTCCAAACTTTCAAAGCATTAAAGTTCAAGTCTAAGCTTCCAAAGGTGGTGTGGAAGACAAAGAAAGACCATCTTCCTAAAATTTCTTCATCAACATCATCAAATTATCCTCCAAATCTAATTATAGGATCAATTACTTTTGCATTGTCTTCAACTTCTTTTGATGAGCCCAAGACCAACAAGGCTTGGGTTTCCAAATGTAATTAAACATCTCTTTTGAGAAGAAACAAATTAAGAAAAATAAGAATGTATGGATCACTAATAATGGCTATTCCAAGAACATGACAGACAATGGATCACTACTACAAGAACATATCCTGCTCAGAGCCCCTAGGAGAGGGAAGATGTACAAGATGGACTTGCAAGAAAAATCTCCCTTAAGAGAAGTTTCATGCTTTCTATCTAAAGCAAATAGTGATGAGTGTTTCCTATGGCATAAAAATATATGTCATGTAAAGTTTAAGAACATGAATAAACTAATTAAGAAGGATTTGGTATCTTGAATGCCAAGAAAGAGTTTACAAGTGATGATTATTGTGTTATTTGCCTCAAAGGGAAACAACACAAAGTATCTGATAAGCCAAAGGAAAGAAACTCTATCATTACTCCCCTATACTTATTACATATGGTTCTCTTTGGCCCTACTAGTGTAATAAGTCTACCAAGGACCTTTTACTGTTTGGTGATCATAGATGACTTTACAAGGTTCACTTGGGTATTCTTTCTTAGAACTAAGGATGAGACCCCTGAGATCCTAAAAAAATTCATCTTAAAAATTAGATTCAATGTGTTCACAATGTCAAGACCATAAGATATGATCAGGGAACTGAATTCAAGAACCAAAACCTTGATACATTTTGCGATGGAATTTCAAGACAATACAATGCTCCCATGACTCCTCAACAAAATGATGTTGTTGAAAGGAGAAACAAGACACTAACTGAAGCTTCAAGAACTATGTTGTCTGATTCCAAACTACCTATCACCTTCTATTCAGAAGCAATAAACACTGCTTACTATGTGCAAAATAGAGTTTTAGTAGTCAAGACTCATGGTAAGACTCCTTATGAACTTGGGATAAGAGAAAAATTTTCATTGGTTTTCTCAGGTTTTTTAGGTGTCCTTCCACCATATTGAATACCAAAGACCAAATAGCCAAATTTGCTGAGAAATCAAATGATGGACATTTTATTGGATACTCTTCTTAAGTAAAGACTTATAATGTATACAATCTCAAAACTAGAGTAGTTGAGAAATTAGCCAATATGACTTTCAATGAGCACTCTCCTACTGTGAAAGGTTCTGGTCGTGATTGGCTATTTGATCTTGATTTAGTTACCAATTGTTTGAACAAATCTTGTAAGAATGTTTAAGGGTCCAAAGAAATCTTATCACCAGGTGATCCTGATCTAAGATGTGAGCTAAAACGAACTATCAAAGTCACGTCATAATACGTAATAAGAAACATAAGGAAACATAACATACATAGCATAAAATCATCACACATCATCATACATGGCATATCACACATCATCCATCATCATAAATTCATCTTACATTACCCCTGGGAACATCCCAAGTCAAAGCCTACACTTTACATTTTTCCTAAAATTCAAAAAAATATTATGTCTTAGGTGCATGGGCACTATGCAGGCGCATGGCCTTCTGGGCCCATGGGGAAAACTTAGGCACATGGGAAATATTGGGGTGCATGACCCAACACTTAGTCATTCTGGCAAGATCCTAGGTGCATGGGCACTATGCAGGTGCATGAGTGCCTAGGTGCATGGGTTGTTCTAGATGCATGGACATAGCCAAATTTCAGCCTATAATGGCCCATGGCCACTATGGGGGCACATAGGGTCTTCGGCGCAAGGGACACTTAGGCATTTTAGACAGTTGGGCGCATGGGCCTGTTTCAGGCGCATGGGTAGCCAACTGGTACTGTCAATCATCATAATCGGTCCTAATTCATCAATCTAACATGTTCTAAGCTTATTTCTTAAATTCTAAGCATCATAACATGAACATGGCATCATCATAACATCATAATTTGCCCGAATCAAAGCTACCCACAATCACACAATACACATATATACGGGTATAAAACCACATTAACAAAAACATAATTGCATGTATTTCCAGCCCAAAATCAGTTAAAACTTCTAAAAAGAGGGTACTAAAACTTCCTTAGTGGCCCTTGAGTATGATTTCCTTCAAACCCGTTTACACTATGAGTTCAACCGCCTAGAAACCAACCAAAACACACACCCAAACACACATAAGCACATAATCGAGGCTTAGGCCGGCCAAGAATATTCAAAAACACCTAGTTCTAACATTGAATCTGGTTTTCTTGTTCTTTTTCTCCAAATCTTCAAACTCTGCTTTTTCTCTCTCTGTAAAACCAAATGGAAAGTTGTTGTGCAGATAGAGTGAGCGGCCATACCCACTTTTTTACCAACATTTATACTTTTTGTTCTTTTGACACTTTTAACCCTCAACTTGGGTTAAATTGTGTTTTCTTTCTTTTACTACACTTTTATTCTTTATTTCTCGTCTTAAAAATACGTGGGTGTTACAAGTCGGCCCCTCTTATATAGGATTTGCTCTAGAAACCTGTTATTTCTCAAACAAATGTGGGTAATGCTGCCTCATCTCTTCTTCAGTCTCTCACGTAGACTCAGATCCCTTCCTGTGCTTCAACTGTACACACACTAAAGAAATCACTTTATTCCTTAACCTCTTCTCCTACGATCAATGATCACCATTGCTTGCTCCACATAATTTAGCCGTTCATCAACTTTGATATCTTCCAGTGCTATAACCATATCCTTATCAGATAAACACTTCTGCAGATAAGATACATGGAATGTCGTGTGAATTCCACTAAACTCATCTGGTAGTTCCAACCTATAGGCCACCTCTCCTACTCGCGCAATGATTCGGAATGGCCCTATGTACCTTGGACTCAACTTTACCCGCTTTGTGAACCGAATGATACCTTTCCAAGGTGAGACTTTCATCTTGACTCTATCACCTACCTAGAACTCAATCGGTCTACGTCTCTTATCGGCATATGACTTCTTCTATCCTTGGTCGTGTTCATAAGGGCTTCGATCATTTCAAGCTTCTCAGTCATAGCCTCAATCACCTTAATACTCCCCAACTCTTTCTAACTAATGTCACCCCAATAAACGGGTGTTCTACATCTCCTACCATATAACATCTCATATGGGGGCATACCAATACTGGCATGATAACTATTGTTGTATGAGAACTTAGCTAACGGTACGTGGTCATCCCAACTTCCTCCAAAATCGATGACGCATGCCCGAAGCATATTATCACTAACTGATAAGCCTTCACCCAAATTGGCTCAAGTCTCTCCTTTCAGCTAAGGGCATCTGCCACCACATTGACCTTGCTTGGATGCTAATGGATCTCGCAATCATAATCTTTGTAATCTTCGACCATTGCCTCTGCCTCATCTTCAAATTCTTTTGCTCGAATAAGTACGTCAAGCTCTTGTAGTCCGTGAAGATTATGCACTTCTGTAATAGCCCACAAAACCCAAGAAACTATAGATCTTGGATGGCGCCTTTAGAGATTTCCATTGCATTACCGCCTCCAACTTTGCCGGGTCCACTATAATCCCCTTGGGATTCACCATGTGACCCAAAAACTAACTCTTGTGCAAGCAGAGGACACACTTGGAAAACATGGCATACAACTTCTCACTTCTTAATGTGTCCAACACTTCTCGAATATGACCTATATGCTCTTCTTCTCTCCTCGAGTAAATCATGATATCCTATAAACACATTCACTAATGTATCCAACATTGGCCGACACACTTGATTCATCAAGTCCATAAAAGCAGTGGGGGTATTGGTTAAACCGAAATACATTACGAGGAGCTCGTAGTGTCTATAACGCATGCGAAAGCTGTTTTAGGAATATCATGCCCCTTCGCCATCAACTGATAGTAACTAGACCAAATATCTATCCTTCAAAACCAGCTGGCACCATGAAGCTGATCAAATAAGTCATCAATTCTTGGTAACGGATACCGATTCTTCACCGTCAACTTATTCAGCTCGCGGTAGTCTATGAACATTCTCATACTACCGTCCTTCTTCTTCTAAGACCAGAGCACCCCAAGGAGAGATACTTGATCTAATGAATCCCTTATCAAGTAACTGTTGGAGCATATATTTTCATAAATGGCGTGTCCCTCGCTTGTCGAATATTCTAGGCTTAATGTAATACACCTGATATGTTGTAAACACATGAAACTGGGTCATTCACAGGGGCATATGCGAATAAGACTCAGTCGTACGACTGAGCCATTCTAATGGACCAGTCATGCGACTAAGAGATGCGATTGGGCCATTCATAAGACTGAACCATAAGTATGGTCTAGTCGTACGATTGAACCATACGTATGGCCCAATCGTACGAATGGGCCTAGTCGCATCTCATATGGGCTAGGGCCTATAAATAGCAGTTTCATTGAGTAGGGAGATTAAGGAGTTTGCCCGGGACCTAGGTGTTGCTAGATGAGAGGGGAGATCATGCTCGATCTCCCATTGCCAAGAGTCTTGAATGTTTTGTTGTAACGAGCTTGTAATCATTAGGTTTTATCAATGAAACCATTTTATTATAGTTCATGTTATTGTTTGTCTCTTGGTTTTGGTTTTGTTTCCTTCCGTCAAGAACATGCTCGGATGTCTACCCGTTCCAGCGACTTCACAATTGGTATCAGAGCCGGTTACTGCTAGAATGATTTAACAATCATACTAGCAACCCGAGCTTTTGATTTCTTGATCGATTTCAGGTTCTTTGACATTAAACCCACTTCGTGTTCTTCATGTTTTGCTCAGATCTTGTCACGTATGTTATTTCCTGGTTAAAATCGAACCCGGAACCAGGTTCTAATCACCCTTACGAATCTTATGATGTCTATTTTGGTTCGGTTCATGTAAAATTCATAAGATTAGGGTTTTTGGCAGCCATCACGGTTGCAAATCTGAAAATCTGCATGCAGACCCGTTCGTGCGACTGCACCATGCTAATGGACCATTCGTGCGACTGGACAATGTTAATGGACCATTCATGCTACTGGAGCATGCTAATGGACCATTCGTGCGATTGGACCATGCTAATGGACCATTCGTGCGACTGGACCATGCTAATGGATCATTCGTACGACTGGAACATGCTAATGGACCATTTGTATGACTTGACCATGCGACTGGACCATTCGTACGATTGGAATGCCACTGGACCAGTCTTATGACAAGTCATGCTACTGGACCAGTATTATGTCCAGTCATGCTACTAGACCAATCTTATGACCAGTCTTGCTACTGGACCAGTCTCATGACCAGTCTCATGACCAGTCTCATGACCAGTCTCATGACCAGTCTCATGACCAGTCTGATGACCAGTCTCATGACCAGTCTCATGACCAGTCTCATGACCAGTCTCATGACCAGTCTCATGACCAGTCTCATGACCAGTCTCATGACCAGTCTCATGACCAGTCTCATGACCAGTCTCATGACCAGTCTCATGACCAGTCTCATGACCAGTCTCATGACCAGTCTCATGACCTGTCTCATGACCTGTCTCATGACCAGTCTCATGACCAGTCTCATGACCAGTCTCATGACCAGTCTCATGACCAGTCTCATGACCAGTCTCATGACCAGTCTCATGACCAGTCTCATGACCAGTCTCATGACCAGTCTCATGACCAGTCTCATGACTAGTCACACGAAGATATAATTCGTATTATCCACTCACACAAATGTGATAATTGTAATCAATGTCATATGAATGAATGGTGTACCAAACCAAAAAAAGTATCTGGAACTACCTTTTGCATAGATATGAGGATGAGCAAAGCACATTCACCTTGAGGTTCTTTTGTACAAATAAGTTCGATGGATACCCCATTATTCGTTGGGCATTCAGAATACGTGTTTGTAGTTAGAACACAAAGGAAAGAAGAGAAGATGTCAGCAGTCAGCTCAGATTTTGTGGGGTAGTCAGGAGCATCTGACGATTATTGGCCGATCAAGTTAAATCTATCCACACAAAGAAGATTCTCATTCTTAGGGGGATTCATGTATAGAGAAATTGAAGATGCAATTAGAAAGTGATGATGTGAGCTGGTTTCTAATGATGAATCTGAGTGCATGCTAATTTGTTGGAGATTGTCAGCTGTGGATTGGAACCTTCTACTTTTTGCCTAATACACCGTATGAAGACGCCAGGAGAGCACAATGTTTATATATTGGGATATGCTAAATTTGAGAGGGAATTTCTGCAGGTGTTAATGTTAATCAGGTTAGCCTTTGTGAAGATTGAAGCACTGGAAAACTGTTCATGTCATTATCTAGAAAAATCAGTCATTTGGGGCCTTTTGCTGCTATGATGGTGTTCTGCAATGTAAACGACTGCTGTTGTGCCTAAATTCATTTTCAGGGATACTGTAGCAACCTGACGGATCGACAACATTGGCTAATATGGTATTTTATTTGATTCTATTGGAAACCAGAGCAAAGATTTACTGAAGATTGTAAGAGGTGTTATCTACTATTCACAAGAAATGTCCAAGGGGGAATTTGTTGGAGCATATGCTGTCATATATAGTGTGTTCGTCGCTTGTCGAATAGTCTAGGCTTAATGTAATACACCTGATATGTTGTAAACATATGAAACGGGGTCATTCGCAGGGGCATATGCGAATGAGACTCAATCGTACAACTGAGCCATGCTAATGGACCAGTCGTGCGACTAAGAGATGCGATTGGGCCACTCGTAAGACTGGACCATAAGCATGGTCTAGTCGTATGATTGAACCATACGCATGGCCCAATCGTACAAATAGGCTCAGTCACATATGATATGGGCTAAGGCCTATAAATACCAGTTTCATTGTGTAGATAGATTAAGGAGTGTGCCCGGGGCCTAGGTGCTGCCGAATGAGAGGGGAGATCATGCTCGATCTTCCCTTGCCAAGAGTATTGATTCTTATGTTGTAACGAGCTTGTAATCATTAGGTGTTATTGATGAAACCATTTTATTATAGTTGGTGATATTGTTTGTCTATTGGTTTTGGTTTTGTTTCCTTCCGTCAAGAACATGCTCGGATGTCTACCGATCCAGCGACTTCACACCAACTCTTGCTGTTGGTCAATCAATTCCTTCATCTCGGTCGGAGCCAACTGATACGGTGCCTTAGCAACAGTTTGGGCATCGGGTATCAATTCGATTTGAAACTAGATCTCATGGTCCGGTAGGACACCTGGTAAATCTTCTCGGAACACATCTGGGAACTCATACACAACCGGTAGATTAGAGAGTTGTGGTATTGGCGTATCCACATCTTTCACGTAGGCAAAATAGGCACTACATCCACGCCTCATGCACTTTCCCACCACCGCCATCGAAATCACCTTCGGGATGGTCGTAACTTGATCATCGTAAATTAGAACCGAACTCCTATTAGGCGCTGTCAGTTTGACCATCTTCTTGCAACATACGATCTTAGCCTCGTAGTCCACCAACCAATCCATCCATAGGTATACATCGAACATGCCTAAGGTACTCATGAATGGTCTAACATGAAACTTATGACCTTCTAGTTCTATGTCACAACCTTCTATCATCTAAAAAATCCTGGTAGACATACTAATTTTCTTCAAATTATACATATATAACGCATCAATTGCACATCAATTATTCGATAAACTCTTACTGAAATTGATGATTTGATACTTAAATTGGTCATATTGTGTTTTCAGGCTTTGAAAAGACCAAGATGAACAAAAGAAGCATAAATAAGAAGAAAATGAAGAAAACCAAGTTTTGGAATTCAAGCATGGGGTCATGCCTCATGAGGCATGCCCCCATGCCCAGCCTGAAACACACTCTGTAACATACCCCCGTGTTTGTTGGTCCGACAAGACAAAAAGTACGGTTCCCAACCTAAGGCACGAGGGCGTGCTACTGGAGGCACGAGGCCATGCCCCACCACAAACACGGGGCCTCTATTATTTTCCAATATCCTTTCCCAAACATTATCCCTAGTTAGCCCCGTTGATCTTAAAAGTTTTCATTTTTGATCACCCGAACCACTATTCCACTTAACCAAAAAGCCTTCAACAATACCTGTTGGACCAAAAGAACCAATAAGCCGGTTCAAAAAAACCTTAAGTCCCACAGACGTCACAACAACTGCTGAAGTCCGCAACAGCTAAAGACACAAGTGCTGAAGACAAAGTCTGAAGACAAGTGCTGAAGACAAAGTCTGAAGACAAGTGCTGAAGACAAAGTCTAAAGACAAGTGCTGAAGACAGTCTGAAGACACAAGTGCTGAAGACAAAATCTGAAAACACAAGTGCTGAAGACAAAGTCTGAAGACACAAGTGCTGAAGACAAAGTCTGAAGACAAGTGCTGAAGACAAAGTCTGAAGACACAAGTGCTGAAGACAAAGTCTGAAGACACAAGTGCTGAAGACAAAGTCTGAAGACATAAGTGCTGAAGACAAAGTCTGAAGACACAAGTGCTGAAGACAAAGTCTGAAGACAAGTACTGAAGACAGTCTGAAGACAAGTACTCAAGACCAAGTATCAGGCGTTGTCACAACAGCTGAAGAGGTCTTCTTCAGTAGTTGTGACGGTTTTCTTTCAGTAGTTTTATGTTTTTCTTTCAGTAGTTTTGTAAAACGACTGAAGAGCTTGTTCTTCAGTCGTTCTAGTTTCAGTAGTTTCGTATCAGTAGTTTTATGTTTTGTACTTAGCACTCTGATATGTTCTCAATAGTTGTGAACATTTCAGTAGTTTGTTAAGTTTTAGTTATTTTTGTAATAAATCTACCAGATGTCACTATCCCGTGATATCAGCAGTGATTGCACTCTATATAAGGAGTGTCAACCTAATTGTAATCTGTGAATGATTGAGCAGAAACATTTGATATTGTTGAAACATTCCTTTTCACATAAATATATTCTCTCGTTGCAACCGTATTTGTTCTTAATGCATACGAATATCAAATTCTTGCTATAATTTGTCTAATTCTTGTTCTTATTCCCCTGCGTTACACTCTAATCCATCAAACTTGAGATCACTGATCCTGTCAAATGGTATCAGAGCAGGTTCATCATTCATCGATCTAATAATTGATCATTGAAAGTGCTATCCAAGATCCAAGTTTGATTGAATTAGCATTTTTGCAAGAAACGGTTATAGAGATTGAATTTTCTGTGTTTTTGGTCATTCATCATGAGATTTATTCTTAGTTTTCATTGAGTCTGTTGTGGTCTATGTAAAATCTTTTAAAAGCTTGAATTAAATTGTATTTGGACCTAAAATGACTACTCCTTCCAATGATCCTCACAATACTGGTTCCTCAACCAAGCCTCCAATGCTGGTTAGGAGTGAGTATAACATATGGCAACGACGAATGCTCTATCACCTGTCTGTTAATAGCTCAGGTTGTTGGACATCAGTAGTACATGGTCCACACAAGCCTGTGGTGAATAACCCAGAAACCAATCAAATGGTTCCGAAGAGGAGGGAGCAATACTCAGATGAGGATAAGAAATTGTTTGAGATTGATGCAAAAGCCCATGGAATTCTGGCCATGGCACTACCCAATGAAATCTATTCTGGGCTGATGCATTATGAAACTGCCCATGACCTCTGGATTGCCTTGAAAGAACAATTTGGAGAAACAGATGAGGTCTTGGCAAATAATAGAGAAATCCTTGCCCAACAATATGAGACATTCTGTCATAGGAAGGGTGAGACACTGACTCAACAGTTTGAGCGGTTTTCTTGTTTGATCTCTGAATTAAAAATGGTCAAACATGAGTACACCAATAGCCAGATGAATAACAGATTTCTCAGATCACTGCCTGAGAGATGGGACACATATACTATTATCCTACGCTCCAGTGCAAATTTGGACAAACTATCTCTCACCCAACTCCATGGGAAATTGCTCATATTTGAGAGAGAGATAGAACAGAAATGAAAACTGTCATCATCTGGAAAGCTCACTGAAGACTTTGTACCAGGCAACACTACCTTGGTTGGTCATGAGTCAGAATATGCTTCATCTGAATGCCAGTATGATGAGCATATTGATTTCTCCTCAAACACTTCTGATTCTGCATTTGTGAGTGTTGATAGTCAGTTTACTTGATGTAATAATGACAGTCTATGCTTCATCATGGATGATCTCAAGGGGATTGCTGATGATGACTTAGAAGAGATGGATATTTTGAGCCAAATGGCCCTGATAAATATCAGATCTCAAAAGTTCTACAAAAGAACTGGAAGAAAGTTCGCAGGACTCTCTGGCAAAACCAAAGTTGGTTTTGACAAGAGTAAGTTGAGGTGTCGCAAATGCCACAGGCTTGGACACTTTGCTAGAGAATGTAGATCATCTGGATCTAATTCCACTGCACCCTTTGTGACTTTCGCTGGCAATAGTCAACAACATAGAGGGCAACATCCTTTCAATTCTGGTCATCACTCTCAACCACAGTCTCCTGCATATTTTGTTCCTCAGGGTTCAATGCCATATCCTTACCCTTGTTATTACATGTCACAAACCAGTTAGGTTCAAGCACCCATTGCTCAACAACCACATGCTCTTCCTGAGCCTCAACCATCTCAATCTCATCAACCTCCTCAACCTCAACAACACAGCTTCTTCACCCCTGGAGTTGTTGACTGGAGCAGTTTACCAGATGACATGTCTGGTCATGAACAAATGTTCACAGGTGCTGGTCAACATGGTGGTGACAGTCCTTTTGGGAATCTGGCACTTATGGCTCTGTAGTCTGCAGATGGATCATCCTCAAATGCCTCTTCATCACAGTTATCTTCTGAGGCTAAGGCCAAATTATGTTCTGAAACATGCATAGCAGCATTTGCCTCTATTAGAGAAGCAAATGTAGCTTTAAATAATAAGAACATAGAGCTAGAAAAGATCATTTCCAAAAGAAAAGCTGAGTTTGAGTCTATGCTCAAAGAGAAAAATGATGAGATTTATAAACTTAAATGCCAAACCTCTGATGATAAGGCTAGGGAAGAGGTACTTTTAGAAAAGTACAAAGACCTCAAAAAAACCCTTGCAGTCACCCAAGTAGAGTGTGATCGATGGGTACAATAATGCAAAGGCTTTGAAATGCTTCTTAGTAAGCAATCAGCTTCCAATGTGAAGTTTGGCATTGGTTATAATCACACTGCTCCTCCTACATATTTTGCTTCAAAAGCAGAAGTGAAATCTGATGGAGAAAGCAATAACCAATCCACCTCATCATGTGATTCACTTTCTGATAGAGCACCATCAGAAGTTGAAGTTAGTATTATTCCCTCATTGAACCTATCAGCTGATCTTGATGGTTCAAATACTGACACTCACATTATCAAAGAATTGATCAACTCAGGAGTTATTTCTGGAAGTCCTGAAAGGACTGGAGAGCAAGATTTAACACCTGAAGTTCAAACTCCAACTACTGTCAGCACTGAAGAGAAGAAAACTGTCAGTAGAAAGGGTTTGAAGACTACTAAAGAGGAAGTCAAGAAAGCAAATAGTGCTTCCATAGTGCTAAAGAACAAGTCTTCAGTAGTTTCATTCTCTTTAGTTGATGATCAACATAAGATGAAGAATAAACCATGTGAAATTTGTGGTAAATTCAATCATCTTACAGATGATTGTTGGTACAAAAGAGGATCCAAACTCAAACATAAAGAGGAAATTGAAGAGAAAATGGTTAAAATGAAAACTGAGTTTGAAGCCACATTTGTACTAGCAACATCAAATCCTGTAACCCTTAAGTCCAAAAGAAATCCAAAAAGGAAGGGGTTAAACAGGTAACAGCTGAGATTGCTCAAAAGAAGAAGGTGCAACATAGGAACTTATCAAACTCCAATGCCAATGTGTCTGGATAGCTGAAAGCTTTATCACAAAATCAGACACAGCTGGTTATGATGGTTCAACATCTATTGGGAAGAGTTAACCAATTAGATGTTCCTATGCTGAAACCACAGAAAAGGTGGTCCAAACCTAAGGATTCCTCTTCTTCACCATCTTCTTCCTCTCAGGCTGTTGTTTCCAACAAACCTGTTAGTTTACCATCTGTTGATGAGATCAGGCCCAAAACCAAAAAGGTTTGGGTCTCAAAATCTAACTAATTTGTTGTGTTTTGCAGGGTTCTTCAGCATGCCAAAGAAGCATCTGGTATGTGGATAGTGGAGGATCCATGCACATGACTGGGAGCAGCTCTCTTCTTCATGATTACTCTCAGGGAAAGAAGGGATTTGACTCATTTGGAAATGATGCTAAAGGTTACATCATTGGAAAGGGATTTGTGTCTAATGGAGATATTAGATTTGATGATGTCAACCATGTGGAGAATTTCAAATACAATCTGTTGAGTGTCAGTCAGATGTGTGACAAAGGACATATTGCTCTTTTCACAAGCTAGAACTGTAGGATTCTGTCTTCCAAGGTTCTGAGCCTGATTGACAAAGTACTGGATGATAATACTCTCCTGAAGGTTAACAGGATAGGAAGAGTATGTGCCTTGGATCTGTCAAAGAAAATTGAGTTAAGAGGCCATCCATGCTTGTTCTCCAAGGCCTCTCTCCAAGAGTCTAAACTGTGGCATAGAAGGCTGGGTCATGTTAATCTCAAAAACATGAATCAGCTGATCCACAAGAGTTTAGTGAGAGGTCTTCCAATAAAGGAGTGCAATCGTGATGAAATCTGCACTGCATGCTTAAAAGGGAAACAACATGAAGTTTCATTCCCAACCATAGAAGAATCCATGTCTAATGCCTGCTTACAACTACTGCACATGGATCTTTTTGGTTCTGTGAAGGTAATGAGTATGGCAAAGAAGAAATACTGTCTGGTAATTGTGGATGATTACTCTAGATATGTATGGACCTTCTTCTTGCATTCAAAGGATGAGGCTGCTCAGTCCATTATGAACTTTGTGTTACACGTTGAGAAGCAGTATTCCCTACCAGTTAAGTGTGTGAGGAGTGACAATGGTACTGAATTCAGAAACCACACTCTTGATGAGTTTTACTTGTCAAGGGAATCAAGAGGCAGTATAGCATCCCAAGGACTCCAGAGCAAAATGGAGTAGTGGAGAGAAAGAATAGGACCCTCATTGAAGCTGCAAGGTCTATGTTGGCTGATTCTGGTCTGCCACTGACCTTTTGGGCTGAAGCTGTCAATATAGCCTGCTATGTACAAAATAGAGCCTTAGTAAATCAGAGGTTGATGAAAACTCCTTATGAAGTTTTACATCATTTAGCCCCTTTGATTTCATTCTTTAGAGCATTTGGGTGTCCCTGTTACATTCTCAACACAAAGGATCAACTCCAAAAGTTTGATTCTAAGGTGGATGCAGGGTATTTTGTTGGGTATTCATCCACTTGCAAGGCTTATAGAGTATTCAACTGTCGGACAAAGATAGTTGAAGAAACCTTGCATGTGAAGTTCAATGAATCCCCTAAGGATACAATTCCCCAAAACCCTGTGGAGTTGTTTGATCTGGACATTCTACAATATGTTCCTTATCAACCTCCTACTATTGCAGATCATATAATGCATCATCTTCTGTAGCTAGTCATCCATCTGGTGTTACTGATGATGATGATGATATCAGTAATCACCTTTTCAAGTTTAGTGATCAACTACCTGATACAGCTAGACCTGATGTTCCTGTAGCTCAGTAGCACAATCCACAACAAATGCTGATGAGATTTCTACAACTTCAACCACATTTGAATTACCATCTACTCATTGGTTTCAAGGAAATGCTTCACCATCACCATCTGTTGCTGCTGAGCCTGCTACAAACACTTGCACAGATCTTATTGTGTACCAAGATTTGAAGAATCACCCTATGTCTCAAATCATTGGTGATATCAATGTTGGCGTTTCAACAAGAAGTCAATTGTCAAATTTCTGCTTCTATGCTCTCTTCATTAGTCAGCAAGAGCCAAAGAACTATCACATTGCTTTAAGGGACAATGAATGGGTTGAAGCCATGCAGCTTGAGCTTCTTCAATTCAAGAAACAGTAAGTGTGGGAACTGGTTCCTCTACCTCCAGGTAAGTGTGCAATACGCACTAAATGGGTGTTTAGGAACAAAACTGATGAAAATGGGCTTATTGTTAAGAACAAGGCCAGACTGGTTGTACAGGGGTTTTCACAAGTGGAAGGGATTGATTATAATGAAACCTTTGCCCCTGTAGCCAGACTGGAAGCAATTTGATTGTTTTTAGCTTATGCTGCTTATCACAACCTTAAAGTTTTCCAAATGGATGTCAAAAGTGCATTTTTTTATGGGAAAATTAAAAAAGAGGTTTATGTATGTCAACCACCAGGTTTTGAGGACAATAAACATCCTAATTGGGTGTATAAGCTTGATAAGGCTCTCTATGGGTTGAAACAAGCTCCTAGAGCCTGGTATGAGACATTATCAAACTTTCTTCTGGAAAATAATTTCACTAGAGGCTCCATAGATAAGACTTTATTCATTAAGAAAGCTGGGCAGCATAATCTACTTGTTCAAATTTATGTAGATGATATTATCTTTGCATCCTCTGATCCACAGTTGTGTGATGCCTTTACAAAGTTGATGCAACAGAAGTTTGAAATGAGTGCCATGGGAGAATTACAGTTCTTTCTGGGTTCGCAAATCAAACAAAAGGCTGATGGAATTTTCATTCATCAGTCCAAATACACAAAAGATCTTTTGGAAAAGTTTGATTTACAAAAGTGTAAGCCCTGTTCTACTCCCATGTGCAACACCACACAACTGGATGCAGATCAGAAAGGTAAAGTGGTTGATGAAACACTTTACAGATGTATGATTGGGTCCTTGATGTACTTTACAGCTTCTAGACCAGATATTATGTTTGCTACATGTGTTTGTGCTAGATTTCAGGCTGCACCTAAGGAGTGTCATTTGAGTGCAGTCAAGAGGATCTTTAGATATCTGCGAGGCACTCCATCTAATAGGTTTATGGTATTCTACTAGACATTCTGGTAAATTAGTTGCTTTTTCTGACAGTGACTATGCAGGGTGTAAGTTGACAAGAAAGTCCACTTCTGGAGGATGCCAATTCTTAGGCAACTGCTTGATTTCTTGGCAGAGTAAGAAACAGACCTCAGTTGCTACATCAACTGCTGAAGCAGAGTACATTGCTGCTGCAAGCTGTACATCTCAGGTACTCTGGCTTCAAAACCAATTATCGGATTATGGCATAACAGAGACTAAGACCCCATTGTTAATGGACAGCTCTTCGGCTCTTTGTATTGTCAAGAATCTTGTCCAGCACTCTAGGACTAAACATATTGAAATCAGACACCATTTTATTAGAGATTGTTTTGAAAAAGGTTTGATTGATCCAAAATTTGTTCCTAGTGCTGATGAGCTTGCAGACATTTTCACTAAGCCCTTGGATAGCACAACTTTCAAAAACCTAGCGTTAAGGCTTGGTATGCTACAGCTAGAATAAGTGATAACTACTGATGATCTCAGCTCATAAGTACTAATGATCATTAGTTTATTATTGTCATATATATAAGTACTGAAGTTATTTTCCCTCCGGAAGTTTTCTTTAAACTACTAGAGCTTCTCAGTACTCAAGTACTTTATTTGTTAAAACAATTGATGTAGTTACAACAGCTGATGTAATCACAACAGCTGATATAGCTACAACTGCTGTTGTCAGAAATACAAATAAGTACTGATGTCCTATGAAACATCTGAAAACAGATGAAAACGTCTGATGAGTACGTGTTGAGGACAGTATGAAACAGCTGAAAAGCAATGAATTGACGACAACTACTGATGAGCCTTTTTGTCTTCAGTAGTTTCCCAACTGCTGTTTCTTTCTAAACAACTGAAGCAAAACCATGTCTTCAGTGGTTTCACAACTACTGATGACTAACACCAAGTCTTCAGTTGTTTACAACAACTGATGGTAAAACCAAAGTCTTCAGTAGTTTCCCACCTACTGATGACTAATACCAAGTCCTCAGTTGTTTCATCACCTGAAGTCTAAACTGTCTTCAGTAGTTTTATAACTACTGATGACTAAATCAGAGACTTCAGCTGTTTCAACGTCTGACGGTTAAAACCAAGTCGTCAGTTGTTTTATAACAACTGCTGATCACACCAATACGGTCAGTCATTCCAAACCTCTGAAAGTTAATACCACGTCATCAGTAGTTTCAACAACTGATGATTCACACCAAACCTTCAGTCGTTTTCTAACCCTACCCTTTAAATACCTTATCCCACCTTCAGAGTTTTTACCTTCTTCTCTTCTCAAACCTAACGTTCAAAAAACTCTGTAACCTCTCTTCATCAATGGCGACCATGCAACTAAAACCTCGACACAACTGTGTCGCACATCTCACAAAATCGCCATTCTGGACCAAGTTTCACAATGCCATCGATTTAATGGTTCAGTCACCTTACGAAACGGCCTTTCTGTTAAATCCCACCATATATGCTGAATCTCTTAACCAATTCTGGACAAATGTCACTCTTGTCTCTGAGGAGAATGACACAGAGTCTCTTCAATCGTTTGTCCATCGTCAAAAAGTGGTCATTACTCCAGATACTCTTCGCCAAACCCTCAATCTAGATGATGCCACTTTCCCAACTGGTTATCCAAAGGGCACAATAAATCAATCATTTGCCAGCCATGGACACCAGGGTAACCTGACTGCATCTACCATATTGAAGAAACATTTCCAGGATGCCAAACATCTAATATTTCACATGATAAATGTTGCCTTGCCCCCAAGACTTCATCATGGGATCAAATGTCTACAAGGTGGCAGCAGGTAATGTACTCCATCCTTGAGCAACAACCTTTAAATTTTTCTGAAATACTATTTTTAGAGCTCAAGGATATGGCCCAAAAACAACTTGCTAACCGTTGGATATTATATCCTCAGTTCATAATGGCCATAATTGAAAACCAGCTTCAAGCTGAGGGACTTGTTGGCCTGGGAGTCCCTGCTATGGCTGTATTGCCTGAAGTATACTCCCGGCACAACTCTAACCAATCACTAAAAATGGCTGCCAAGCTGCGCAAACCCACGCAGCTGGAACCCACAGCCACCACCTCCAAATCCAAAGTCCCCACCAAACCCACTAAAAAGAAGCCAAAAAAGGCTACTCAGGGAATGAGTCCCCTGAGGATGCCCCTGTAACACAACGCAGGCTATATCCACTGGTTATAACCCCCTAGTGGATACAAGGACTTCACCAGCCACAGCCGCTCAGGATTCCTCTCAAAAGGAGCCTGCAGCTATCAAAGAAGGGGTACCCACTAATCTGGGATCTTCCTCATTTGAGGAGATTGCCATTGAAGAGCACCATTCTCCCCAGGTGCATACTGCTTTTACCCCATCACCCACTGCAACCGCCCCACAAAGCCCTACTCTAATTATTGCAACCGTGCTGACTCAGCTGCATGCCTCTCCTCCTCCCCAACAAACACCAACAAAGGGGAAAACCACAGCAATTGAGGAAGAGGTTCAGCATGCTTCTCACAGCCCACAACACAAGGGTTTAACTGTTCTATCTCCTGGTGTGGATATGGAGACCAGAATATCTGGTGAGGCTGCCACCTCTTCTGAATCAACACATGATCAGACTGAGGTTGGTAACATAGCTAAGACCTCACCAGAGGCAACAGCTGATGAAGGACATCGTCCTGAGGCTGGAAGTCCCCAGTTCCAAGAAAAGGGGCACATGCTAAAACAGGTCTACACCCAGTGCATGTACATCCTGCTACAAGCAGGAGGTCAGGTGATTCAGCATCTGCTGATGATGACCTGGGCTTCTTTTATGATGTTCTGGCCCAGAACACAATTCTTGAGGAAGAAGTCAGTAGACTACAAAGACTACTTGACCAATTCTCTCAAACAGCAAGTCCATCTGCCACCAACATAAACCCACAGATGGCACCTTCACCTGAAGGTCTCCCACACTCTCAGCCACTCAAAACTTCCGAGCCACCAGCTTCTATTTCTAGCACTGCTTCTCAGGGACAGAACCCCTCTGAGCAAAACAGCTGCTATCCTTCAGCAATCCCTACCTCTCATCACCCCAATGATCACAGACATTGTGATCAAGACCATGGATGAGAGGCTTCCCTCAATTATACACCCCTGGTGGAGGAGATTCTGAGCACAAGGCTTTCTGCTCCTCAAACCCTTGCAACCAATGCAACCAAAAAGGGGAGAGTCAGTCAGTGAAAGCAAAGAGGAAGAGTATAGAAGGGAAGAAAGAAAAGGAGACTGAGAAGGAAGAGGAGTTTGTGAAGGGAGCTGACATTGATCAAGTGGGTGAAAGTCACAAAGACTTTCATGTCACATATAAGAAGAGGAAGGGTGAAGGAAAAGAAAAAGAACTCGAACTCGATGACATGATCAAAATGGCGGATGCTACACACAGTAAATCAATGGACTCCATTATTGATCAACTGTATAGACAAGGGTTCGATACTGCACAGCTTGACTCAGAGATTAGGAGACTTGAAGTTGAAGAAATTAAATCAAGATGGGCAAGTTATGATGCATTAGAAAGAGAAAGACTAGAGATCATGATCAGATTCATTGCAAAGTACCTTGGGAGATCATTGATCGAGATTAAGTCATGGACCAGGGACAGTATCTTGGCAGTAACCACCAAGATCTGTTCATCTGAAGCATACACTAAGGGTTTAGTAGTCGAAGCTTTGAATGAAGCAGGAGCAGGGAGCAGGATTGAGCTAGCCAAACATTCAAAAGCCACTCACTCACCTCCAAAATGCTAACTCAGCCTGTCAACATTCCCTCTCCAAAACAACCACAACCACAACCCACAAAACCAACTCCCTTACCCTCAAAACCAACAGCCGATGATGCACCCAAGCAGAAGAAGAGAAGGGTGTTGAGGCTTGTGGAAGAAGAAGAAAATGATGATGAAGAAGATAGGCTGCCGATCTCAGCTGTTCTGCAGTTGCCTAAGGCCAAAGATCTCTCTCTTGCAATAACTCCTGAGCAACAAAGAGATGCAATCAAAGTGAAATTGGAAGAAGAAGAACAACACAGATTGCACGATGAAGAGTTATTGAGGAGAGTAGATAAAGCATATGCAGCCACTTCCTCCATCATTAATATGAAAAAAAAAAGCTCAGAGGATTTATACTCTTAGACATACTTTTCAGTATGTGAAAAAAAGAGTAAGATTTTGGGCTGATCCCAGGGTGGCTCACAGAATACAAAAGAAATATCCCTTAGAGATACAATGGGCAAGTGAAAAAGATTGTAGATGAAGTGATCTCCTTAGCCCTTGTAGTCTCACCCTGGGAAATCCTGGAAGATTTCAAAAAGGCCTACACCTCAAACATGCCCCCACAGAAGATGCTGGAGAACACAATGATCAAAAAGGGGCTGGTGTATAAGAGGCTGAATGAGATCAGAAAGGATGAGTTACCACTACTGTTAGAAGGTCATCATCCTGATGAATTTGCTTACAGACAGATTACAACAGTGGTACTCAAAAATGGAAAACAGGTCAAATTCCTATCTGAGTACTATGGGCCAGAAGGATTCTTTGATGGTGAGGCAGAGGAGCTCACCATGGAGGAACAAATTGTATTTTTGGAGGCCTACACCAGGGAATCCTACAGGCTCATAGTTGGGAAGTGAGTCTCATGGATGGGGGAATAGCTCAGTGTCCAATTCCCCAATACAGAGCTCCCATCCATACATTGCCCCCCAAATCATCAGAGACTCATTCCCAGGCCAGTGCTTATATGGGTCATCTTCTCAAACTGATCAAGAAGGAAAAAGACCAACCATTCTGCCAACAATAAGTGGGACCTCAATACAGTTAAGGTTTTGGCTGCATTGGTTCAGGGGGAGTTTGTTGGACCAAAAGAACCAATGAGCCGGATCAGAAAAACCTTAAGTCCCATATACGTCACAACAACTGCTGAAGTCCACAACAGCTGAAGACAAAGTCTGAGGACACAAGTGCTAAAGACAAAGTCTGAAGACAAGTGCTGAAGACAAAGTCTGAAGACACAAGTGCTGAAGACAAGTGCTGATGACAAAGTCTGAAGAAACAAGTGCTGAAGACAAAGTCTGAAGACAAGTACTGAAGACAGTCTGAAGACAAGTGCTGAAGACCAAGTATCAGACGTTGTCACAACAGCTGAAGAGGTGTTCTTCAGTAGTTGTGACGGTTTTCTTTTCAGTAGTTTTATGTTTTTCTTTTTAGTCGTTTTGTAAAACGACTGAAGAGCTTGTTCTTCAGTCGTTGTAGTTTCAGTAGTTTCGTATCAGTAGTTTTATGTTTTGGACTTAGCACTCTGATATGTTCTCAGTAGTTGTGAACATTTCAATAGTTTGTTAAGTTTTAGTTATTTTTGTAATAGATCTTCCAGATGTCACTATCCCGTGATATCAGCAGTGATTGCACTCTATATAAGGAGTGTCAACCTATTGTAATCTGTGAATGATTGAGCAGAAACATTTGATATTATTGAAACATTCCTTTCACAGAAATATATTCTCTTGTTACAACCGTATTTGTTATTAATGCATACGAATATCAAATTCTTGCTACAATTTGTCTAATTCTTGTTCTTATTCCGCTGCGTTACACTCTAATCCATCGAACTTGAGATCACTGATCCTGTCAGGAAGGTTGAAGGAAAAGAAAAAGAACTCGAACTCGATGAGATGATCAAAATGGCGGATGCTACACACAGTAAATCAGTGGACTCCATTATTGATTAACTGTATAGACAGGGGTTCGATACTGCACAGCTTGACTCAGAGATTAGGAGACTTGAAGTTGAAGAAATTAACTCAAGATGGGCAAGTTATGATGCATTAGAAAGAGAAAGACTAGAGATCATGATCAGATTCATTGCAAAGTACCTTGGGAGATCATTGATCGAGATTAAGTCATGGACCAGGGACAGTATCTTGGCAATAACCACCAAGATCTGTTCGTCTGAAGCATACACTAAGGGATTGGTGATTGAAGCACTAAATGAGGCAGGTGCTGGGAACAGAAAGGAACTAGCAAAACACTCAAAAGCCTCACTCACTACAAGAATGCTAGAACAACCTGCAAAACCTCCTACTTCAAAATCACCACTACCACAACCCACTGAACCAATTCCTTTACCCTCAAAACCAACAGCCGATGATGCACCCAAGAAGAAGAAGAGAAGGGTGTTGAGGCTAGAAGAAGAAGAAGAAGAGGATGATGAGGAAGAAGATAGGTTGCCTCTTTCAGCAGTCCTAACTTTGCCAAAAGCCAAACCTATGCCCATCACTCCCACCTCACAGATGGAAGCTGTGAGAGTAAAGATAGAAGAAGAACAGCAGCAAAAGCTTCATGATGATGAGATGCTGAAAAGCATCGACAAAACTTATGCTGCTTCTTTATCAATAATCAGTATGAAGAAAAAAGCTCTGAGATTGTACACCCTTGCTAACACATTTCAATATCAAAAGGAAAATGTGAGAATATGGCCTGATCCTAGGGTGGCTCACAGAATTGTGAAGAAAGACATTCCTTCGAGATACAAGGGCCAAGTAAAAAGGATCGTAGATGAAGAGATCACAGTGGTCCTTGTAGTATCACCCTGGGAAATTGTAGAAGTTTTCAAGAAGGCCTATGAAACTAAACAGCCACCCCAAAAGATGTTAGAGAAGAGAGTAATTAAAAAGGGGTTAGTCTACAAAAGGCTTGAGAACTTCAAACAAAATGAGCTCAGTATGTTACTTGAAGGTACTCACCCAGATGAGTTTGCATACAGACAGATTACAACAGTTGAGCTCAAAAATGGCAAACAGGCTAAGTACATTTCAGAGCTGTATGGGCGTGAAGGACTGTTTGATGGTGGAGCTGAAAATCTTACCATGGAAGAACAAATTATGTTTCTCAAAGCATACACCAGAGAATCCTACAGGCTTATACATGGGAAGTAGATTTCATGGATAGGACCACAGCCCTGTGTCCAGTTCCCCAAAGTCAGGGCTCTTATCCATACTATGCCAACCAAATTTCAGAAATCTATTCCGAGGCCAGTGCTTAATTGGGTCATCTTCTTAGCTGAACAAGAAGGAAAAAGACCAATCTTATCGCCAACAATAAGTGGGACCTCAATAAAGTTAAGGTTTTGGCTGCATTGGTTCAGGGGGAGTTTGTTGGACCAAAAGAACCAATGAGTCGGATCAGAAAAACCTTAAGTCCCACAGACGTCACAACAACTGCTGAAGTCCACAACAGCTGAAGACACAAGTGCTGAAGACAAAGTCTGAAAACAAGTGCTGAAGACAAAGTCTGAAGACAAGTACTGAAGACAAAGTCTGAAGACAAGTGCTGAAGACAGTCTGAAGACACAGGTGCTGAACACAAAGTCTGAAGACACAAGTGCTGAAGACAAAGTCTGAAGACACAAGTGCTGAAGACAAAGTCTGAAGACAAGTGCTGAAGACAAAGTCTGAAGACACAAGTGCTGAAGAAAAAGTCTGAAGACACAAGTGCTGAAGACAAAGTCTGAAGACACAAGTGCTGAAGACAAAGTCTGAAGACAAGTGCTGAAGACAAAGTCTGAAGACACAAGTGCTGAAGACAAAGTCTGAAGACAAGTACTGAAGACAGTCTGAAGACAAGTACTGAAAACCAAGTATCAGACATTGTCACAACAGCTGAAGAGGTCTTCTTCAGTAGTTGTGACGGTTTTCTTTCAGTAGTTTTATGTTTTTCTTTTCAGTAGTTTTGTAAAACGACTGAAGACCTTGTTCTTCAGTCGTTGTAGTTTCAGTATTTTCGTATCAGTAGTTTTATGTTTTGTACTTAGCAATCTGATATGTTCTCAGTAGTTGTGAACATTTCAGTAGTTTGTTAAGTTTTAGTTATTTTTGTAATAAATCTGCCAGATGTCACTATCCCGTGATATCAGCAGTGATTGCACTCTATATAAGGAGTGTCAACCTAATTGTAATCTGTGAATGATTGAGCAGAAACATTTGATATTATTGAAACATTCCTTTTCACAGAAATATATTCTCTCGTTGCAACCGTATTTGTTCTTAATGCATACGAATATCAAATTCTTGCTATAATTTGTCTAATTCTTGTTCTTATTCCGCTGCGTTACACTGTAATCCATCAAACTTGAGATCACTGATCCTGTCAATACCCGTTTTCATTAAATACATGTTTTAGCTTATTTCAAAAAGAAAAAAGAAAAGAAAGAAAGAAAAAAGAAGAAAGAAGAAAACTAGTTCCATCATTTTATGGTATTTCAAGATATGTATTCGAGAAAGGAAAAATGATATGAAAGATTCCTAACTTGTGGGGAACTAGTTTCATGAAGGAAAATTCAACAAAACCAAACTGAATCCAAGAATTCGACATCCAAATCCATTGGGTGCTTTTAGGCTCCAAGCTGAAGAACCCTAAAAAACGAATAGCTATGTATATTATCGGGTTAAGGAGGAGGTGCAGTTTTTGAAAATGCAATACGGTCTTGACGATCTAACCATAAACGAGTACTCAAGTTAGCATATCTCTTCTATCTTGAGTATTGTTTAAGGAACCATTTTATTGGTTTCTCCTTAGTTTATGAGATAAGCGAAGATCGTTGTTTTAGCATTTAGCCACTTTTACCCAAATAATCCATACCCTGAACCCGAGCCAAATTACAACCCATTAAAGACCTAATGATTTATGCAAGTAAATACTTAACATAGGTGGAGATTTGATCCCTTATAAAGTGTATGATTTCACACGTATTCATACTAGGAAATTGAGAGTATTAGTCATACTTCATCTTATGTATGATTCCATATATATAGCTGAGTGTGAGTGCACCTTGTGAGAAGTGTGAATTTTTACATGTTAAAAATATTTAGAAACCACTCTATTGCTTGAAAGGATATCATTTCATATGTGCTTAATGGTTTATATTTGGGTAAACCAAGTTTGCTTGTATAGTTCTCGAAAGACATATTTATATCTTGATTTATTTGGTTTTTGGCGGTGTTGCTATTTTAAGTGATTTTGCTTGAGGACAAGCAAAGTTTAAGTGTGGAGATATTTGATGTGCTTCAAATTATACATATAAAACACATCAATTGCACATAAATTATTCTATAAACTCTTACTGTAAATGATGATGTGATACTTAAATCCTTCATATTGTGTTTTTCAGGCTTGGAAAAGACTAAGATGAACAAAAGAAGCATAAATAGGAAGAAAAATGAAGAAAACCAAGTTTTGGAGTTCAAGCATGGGGCCGTGCTTCATGAGGCACACCCCCATGCCCAATCTGAAACACACCCTCGTGTTTAAATCACACACCCCCGTGTTTTTTGGTCGGACAAGAAAAAAAGTACGGTTCCCCGACCCAAGGCATGGGGGCGTGCCCTAGGAGGCACGGGGTCATGCCCCCACCACAAACACGGGGCCATGCCCATTGAACACGGGGTCGTGTCCGACAAGCTCTAAGCATACTAGCCAACCAACTTTTATGTAAATTGTACTAGCATGGGCCGTGCCTTTTAGGCACAAGGCCATGCTTAAGCACTCCCAAAAGCCTATAAATAGGAGTTCATTTGTAACATTGAGGGTAGCTTTTGGGAGGAGAAGTGCTGGTGTTCCCTCTCGGGAACCCAGCCTTTTGAGGTCCTTAGAAGGTTTTGGACGTTCATTCGACACATATAAGAAGCTTGGGACTGTCTAAACATCATCCATTGTGGATCACCAATGATTTCATTACTATCTTTTATCTTTTTTGTTATGTTCAAACTCATTTTGACCTAAACTTCATGTGTTATCCTAATTTAATAAAACTTATGTAATTAGTGATGAACTAATGTTGTGATAAATATTATGTTAATGTTATTATGGTCTTGGGAAAACTACTCATGGGTAGCATCTATATTTGAACGGGAAGTTATAAATTTATGGTTTGTGATTGTGATTGTCATACACTGTTGAAAAACGTATGATCAACTTTCATTCATGAAACCGTCCTTCATAAAAAATCCATGGGTAATGAACTAGAATGGTTATGAGAAATCATATCACTTTAACTTTCTGATGATTTGCGGGTTCGCTATTATTAGTTTGAGAAATCTTCAGTAATTGTTACGGTTTTCTAAAATTAATGGTATGTTAGGAAGGAACTTGATCAACTCTCTTTTTGACATTAAGTTATGTATTCAGAAATCTTATGTCAAATAGGTCACAAAATATTTACCTACATTACTAGGGCTTTGATTTGAGCAGTAAAACTTAGTCCGACAGGATCTAGTCACTACGGCAGCAGGATAGAAGAAAAATCGCGCCAGCTCATCTTTATAAACATTAACATAATTATATTATTCAATATCTCTAATCACACCACCAATTCATCACAGCTATATAAGTGTAATCTAAATTAGGATAATAGCCTTACTTCACTAAAAGAATCATCAAAAGTCTCAACCTATCTTTATTTATCTTTATTTATTGTTATCAAGTTTAACTTATCATTTTCTAAAAACACAAAACTGATAGTCAATTATGAGGGTTGTTGAGTAGGCTTAGTGTGTCCACGGACTGATACTCGTTTCTTACCAACACTAGATTACCTCACGACAGGCACACATGCCTTTTGTGTGTGTAGTTTAGTATTTGTAATAACCAATTAAAATTGAATCTGTGCATAAATATTTATCAAAATATATATACTATCCGCAGACATCGCTTACCTATGGCAGTTTCTACATCAAAGGGCTTATCAACACTCCTACTACTAATAGGCAATTTAGCATAGAAAGTAGCATAAATAAAACTCTTACTAGACCTGAATCAAATAAAACAGAATCAAGAGTTTGGTTTACTAGAAATATACATGACAAAACAGTCGGGTCCGTCCTAGCCTCCTCCTGAGTCATCATGAATGCCCTAGCGCTTGCCCTTTGCCCCTCAGTCCTGGTCTTCTTCCTTGCCCTAAAACTTTCTACCCTCAGCTTCTTGCAATCCCTACTCAAATGGTCATTTCCCCCACAAGTATAACAGCTTACGACTCCACATTCTCTCGCCATATGACCAGGCTTCCCACACTTTAAGCAGATGTTAGATCCCCATTTTCATTCTCCCAAATGCTCCTTCCCACATTTACCACATTTCTTTAACCCTGCACCAGGTGTGATCACACGCCGGTCAACCACCTTCGGCACCTTATTGTTTGGAGCAACTCCAACATGTCCAAACTGTTTCCCATTCCATTTTTGGTCACCACCACCTTTCTTAGTCACCTCAGCCACCACCACCTCCTGCTCATCATACAACTTTCCAACCAGATCAACCATCGACCTGAAAGTGCTCGGTCGAGCGGTGATCATATGCATACGGATATCCGCCGGCAACACTTGGATATATCTCTTAATATTCCGTGACAGAAGCGTCATCTGATCCAGCACCAGTCGTGCCATATCATTAAAGTTTGTGGGGTATTGTTGATACGTCATTGTTCCCGCCTCCAGTTGAAGGAATTCTCTCTTACCTTGTCCAGCTCTCAGCGAGGACAAAACTCTTCAATCACCGACTTCTTCAACTCTAGACACCATATTTTTCCAATTGCCCGACTACCCTCGGCTTAGACGATATTGTCCCACCATCATACTGTCGAGTCCACAAATAAATGAGTGGCAAATTTCACTTTCTGATATCAAGTATAGCTTCCATCTCTCGCAGCACTCGCTGATATCAAGTATAGCTTCCATCTCTCTCACCCAGCGGTGAGTAGCAACAGCGCTACCATTGTCATCGAAAGTTGGGGGCTTGCATCTTTGAAATACCCTTAGTTACAACGCTAAGTTGTTTTTGGCACAAACTCCTCCTCCTCCTCATCGTCGGAAACAACCATCTCAATCTCGAGTTGTACCCTTTTGCCTGTAGGCCTATTCCTTTCCTTCCTTTCTCCTTCCTTAACAGCCTTGATCACTTCAGTCACCACAGACTATAGGATCATCTGCATGACTTAGTGCACCTCTTCTACTACTACCACCCTCACTAAGGCTCTTAAGTTAGCACTCTCGTCACCACCCTCCCGATGAGGGGTCCAGGGCTCTTCATGAGCCACCTCTTTATCTCTACCACCATTGATTCCCTAACGCACTATATGATTCAAACACTAACACAGTCATTCAAGGTAATAGCTCAATTTATGTCAAGTATAGTAAGTCCCTAATTACAGTGGTCAGTTGTGATTAGCCACTTACATTACTCTTCATACAACCAGAATTTCCTATCCTGACTACATCAATACCTAAACCTACTAAGAAGCACACAGATCATATAACATGCGCTGATAATGTCGGCTAACATTAAAGAAAATACCTAATTGCACGCAGCTACTCGGACTGGCATCCCTTCCCTTTTGTCCTATTTTCAGTTTAAGATTAGGTTTTTGTTGAAAATATTTATCCTTTTCACTTACTTTGGCTCTAATACCAACTTGTAAGTCCCCGATCTCGGGATGCTCATAGCTGGTCAATCATCGCACATAAAACATATGATGAACATTAACTTTACTAAAATATTGCAGTGGAATACTTTTAAACAACTCATTCATATATATAAATAATTGCTTTTGCCAAATAATACAACCATTATAATCATTACAAAATATCATTGGTTCTCATTATAATGCAAAAAGATCATCGTAACATAAAATGGATTCCATCCAAAATAAGCCAAGTAGCCACCCTGTGCCATCCTCAGCAACCTCTACCTGCCAACTGGAAACACATAAAAGTCAGTGTTGCCGAGTGAGTTATAGTTTTATAAAAACATTATATTACCTTTCATTCACTAAAACATTTTCTTTACTATCGTACATGATCACACATCATAGGTACATCAAGGTAATGTTTATTATCTTCCATCATCGTCGATTCGCAGTTAATATGTGTTTTGTACTTATTGCACTTTTCAGACATTTATTATCTTTTCACTTAGATCTAGGTTCTGTCGTATGCTTAACCCGCCTCTTGAGCACAAAGCCATATCATCTATGTTTAAGCAACAAGGACCCCATATGACACATATGGAGTAGTCACATAGACTAACTCCCCTTGTGTTTGAACCCTAAAGGGTTAGCCAAGATCGCACGTTGTAAATACAGTTTAGCTAACTAATCTCAATGAGTTGTGAAGCTCCTTTCATTTGCTTGCAAGACTTTTCATTCATTCATTAGGTTCCACTTTCATTAGGTTAAATCTTTCGCTTCGTTAAGATAATACTTTACGTTCATTAACATAATCAAACCATGTAAAGTCACATCATAATACGTAATAAGGAACATAAGGAAACATAAAATACATAAGCATAACATCATCACACATCGTCATCCATGACATATCACACATCATCCATCATCAATATTTATCCTACATCACCCTCGAGAACATCCCAAGTCAAAGCCTACACTTTACATTTTTCCCAAAATTCAGAAAAATATTCTAGGTCTTAGGTGCATGGCCTTCTGGGCACATGGGGAACACTTAGGCGCATGGGAAATATTGGGGCGCATGACCCAACACTAAGTCATTCTGCCAAGATCCTAGGCGCATGGGCACTATGCAGGTGCATGAGTGCCTAGGCACATGGGCTGTTCTAGACACATGGACATGCCAAATTTTAGCCTATCTTAGGTGCATGGCCACTATTAGGGCGCACAGGGTCTTCGGCGCATGGGACACTTAGGCATTTTAGATTGTTGGGTGCATTAGCCTGTTTCAGGTGCATGGGCAGCCAACTCATGCTATCAATCATCATAATAAGTCCTAATTCATCAATCTAACATCTTCGAAGCTTATACCTTACATTCTAAGCATCATAACATGAACATGGTATCATCATAACATCATAATTCACCTGAATCAAACCCACCCGCAATCACACATACACGTACATACCGGTAAGCCCACATTAACATGTAAGGCCTTGTTCCCGGGCACCTCATAGTTGGTCATTCATTACACATAAAACATTATAAAACGTATATTAATTTTGCAACGGAATTTAAAACATTCATTAATAACTAAAAACATGCCATTTCATTGTTTTACAGTATTTGTTTTCATCTCAAAATACAAAGACAAGTCAAAATACGGATGCCAGCCTCAAAATGCTCCCAGTAGCTTATGCATCCATGCCTGCAACTCTTCAGCATCAACGTATACCTGCCAACTATCATACATACAAAAGTCAACGACACTGAGTGAGTTCTAGTTTTATAATAAAACATACTTTTCTTTGTTAAAACCGTTCTTTACTGTATTTCAAAACATACTATACTTTACAATCGTTCACGATCATGCGTCATACGTACATATAGATAATATCGTTATTATCTTCGTCATTACGTTCGTTAAATTCGTTCATTCAACGTATTACATTATCGTTCACTTCTCTTTCTAGATCCGGTCAGACTTTACCCTCTTCGTGGCACTCAGCCACGATTACTGAGGTCGAATGACAAGGATCCTATTCAGTACATTATTACTATAATTCATTAACGTTCATTCATACTTCGTTTTTCATACATTATCTTTCGTTCATTACTCTTTATTACTCGAATCTTGTCTCGTGCAATATCCCTGACTCATGCTCGAAAGCTGATGCTGCGTCAGGGCCTGCTCACAAACCACCGACTCTTGTCCGAAGACTGACACAACACCGGCATACGCGACAAAGATCCCATACGAGTCAATCACATGGATTGAAATCTATCCGAGTCTATTGCAACACAAACTCGCTCACCTCATCATCTCGTCTCATGCAATATCCCTGACTCATGTCCGAAGACTGATACTGTGCCGGGGCCTTATAAACAAACCCCAGATTCATGTCCGAAGACTGACACAGTACCTGTATATGCGACACGGATCTCATCATCGATCGCTTTCGTCATATGCAATACTCCCGACTCATATCCGAAGACTGATACTGTGTCGGGGCCTGCGCACAAACCCCCGACTCATGTCCGAAGACAGACACAGTACCGGAGTACGCGACAAGGACGTCTTTCGAGTCTGTTGCGACACAGAGTCGCTCATCTCATACCTATGCTTGGCTTTATGCCACACCCCCGAAGTTATACATAACTCGGGTAACCATCATATATTTTACCCACCAAAATAGGTAACAACACCCCCACCGAAATGGGTAACAACACCCCCACCGAAATGGGTAACAACACCCCCACGAAAATAGGTAACAACAGCCCCTCCGAAATGGGTAACAACACCCCCATCGAAATGGGTAACACCACTAAAGGTCAGTCACAAAGACTGGAACCCTTGCGTGCACACTTTAGGATTAGCTGAACCTCACGTGGTTGAGCTTAAGGCATTTAGAGTCGTGCACTTCACTATACTTTGCTTGCAAGCCTCTCACGTTCATGTTCATTAATTAATACATGCATTCAATCATTAACGTTCCTCTTTTCATTATCTTCACTTTACGTTACATAATACTTCATTACATTCATTAACATTCAACGCAAAGCCAAGGGAAGACATACATACATAATAAGGAACATACATAATCATAAACATACACTATCACCATACAGGTATCATCATACATACATAACACACGTCAAACATAAGCCATCGCATCATAACTAGGCCTATCTCCCTAAAAACCCCTTAAAAACCACTTAAAAATCCTCAAGTCCAAACTGGGCGCATGGGACCTTCTAGGCGCATGAGCATAAAAATTGTAAGTGTAAAACAGTCTGGGCGCTTGGGCATTATTTGGGCGCTTGGGCATTATTTGGGCGCTTCTGCCCTATTCAGGCGCTTTGCCACTATGCAGGCGCATGGCACCTGTTCAGGTGCATCACCAACACTTAACCGTTTCAACAGTTGGGCGCACGGGCACTATTTAGGCGCATGGTCAACACTTAGGCGCATGGGCCACTGTTTTGACGCATGGCCAAGACTTAGGTGCATGGGCCACTGTTTGGGCGCATGGCCAACACTTGGGCCCATGGGCAACACTTAGGCAAATGGCCAACACTTAGGCGCATGGGCCACTGTTTGGGCACATGACCAACACTTAGGTGTCTTGCCACTCATGCTGGACGCATGGGCCACAGTTCATGTTCCTCAAAACATTCGGAAATATTTTCTATGTTGTCAACATCACCCGATTATCATTCTAATCATACCCAAACACAGATCTAACATACTAAAGCCATCTAAGCATGCTAATCATCATCACTAACCCATAAGCAACACTATAACATACATAAATACATACATCATTTCGAACATACAGCTGTAAACCCACGGTTTCTTTCAAAATGTTTACTTAGTATGCATAATAGCCCCAAATCAGTTGAAAATCAATAAAAGAGGGGTTCTAGAAACTCACCTTGAGCAGCCTTTGAGCGACACACTTCAAGTTCGAGACCCACCTTCGATTCAGCTCTTGAATCCCGAAAAAAAACACTAAACATCCAGAACTTCGGTCAAGAACTTGAAACCTAGCTGAAACCAAGCTCAAATAAGAGAAGACTTACCTTTGAAGCTGCTTCTTCCACTTTCTCTCTCTAGAACCGGGGCTCTCTCTCTTCTTTCTTCCTCCGAGAGCAAAAGCAACTTTCTTCTTTGATATGGGCGACCATGCCCCTCAAATCCTTAAAATAATAAGGTTTTGTACTTTGTACACTTTATCCCCCTCCACTTGTGCACAATTTCTATTCTTTCAATTTACTTTTCTTTTCCTTCTATTTAAATAGAAATTCGGCGTGTTAGAAGTCTACCCCCCTTAAAGAGGTTTCGTACTCGAAACCTGTCGCTTCTCGAACTGTTACGGGTAACACTGTCTCACTTCTTCTTTGATTTTGCATTTAAACTTAGATCCCTTTAGGCTTCACTACACCCGCACAAGTGAAACCATCATACTCCTTAGCCTATTCTCTTCTTCTTATTGGTAATGGTCACCAGTTGCTTCTCGTGGTTGGATACTTTGTCCATCTCAGTGTTCTCTCGTAGCATGATCATATCCTTATCGGTTGAGCTCTTTCTTAGACGAGATGCATGGAACATCAGATGAATTCCTCCTAACTCATCATGTAGCTCCAATCGATGTGTCACTTCTCCTACCTGAGCAACAACTAGGAATGATCCTCTACACTTTAGTATTAGCTTTACTCAATTCCAAACCAAGAAACCCGCTTTTCCTGGTCGAAGCCTTCCTCATACTTCATTGTCGTAGGTCATCACCGAACTCTTGGTTGTGCATGGTTGAGCAATCCATCTTCTTGCAACACTTGGGGTTTGAGTCATAGATTACTAATCAATTCACCCAGTGATGCATGTCTACCTACGTATGTCTGTCTTGAACAGCCTAGCAGGAACAAGCGCTCTCTCTCAATTCTATCGTGCAATCCTCTAGGGCATTAGGTAACCTAGTATACTTACCAATAGCAATTCTTACATTGAAGGGCTCATCGATCTTCCTACCCCTAATGTGCAACATCATAGAAAATAGCAGCAACAAAACTACTTCTAGCGTCACAATTAAAGTATAGATGCATAAATCTAAACTTGCAAGAACGTACCTGACGTTCGTCGGAGTCTGACCTAGCCTCCTACCGATCATAGCCAAGGATCTAGCCTTCACCCTCTGTTCTCCTTCCTCATACCGGAGCTTCCTACCCTCGACTTCTTGCAGTCTCTGCTCATGTGTCCTGTCTTGCCACAATCGTAGCATTTAGCCATTTGACAGTCCCTCGCTCTGTGGCCCTCCTTTCCACACTAAAAACAAACATTCAGTCCCCACTTGCACTCCCCCTCATGGCCTCTTCCACACTTATTGCATATCTCTCCTTTTCTTTCTATTCTCTTCAATCATCGTCCCTCGACGTCGCGCCTCCATACACAAATCCACCATCATTGTCTCGCCTTCCCTTCCCCTTCTTAACATAGGCTCGCTCCTCCCTTTCATCTGGCATCGTGGTGGCCCCTCGCTCGTCATATAATCTTCCTGCCAGGTCAACTGACGACCTAAACGTGCTTGGTTGGGCAGCGATCATGTGCCTACGGATGTCCGCCGGCAAGGTTTGAATGTACCTCTTGATCTTTCGCGAAAGAGGTGTGACCTGATCTGGCACCAGACGTGCCATCTCGTTGAACTTCGTGGTGTATTATTGATGTGTCAGGGTTCCCGCCTCCAATTTCAGGAACTCCCTCTCAACCTTGTCAATCTCTTGGTTAGGACAGAACTCCTCAATCACCAGCCTCTCCAACTCTGGCCATCTCATCCTTCCAATAGCTCTGCTACCCTTGGCTTGGACTATATTGTCCCACCAACACAAGTCTGAGTCCATAAAAGAATGGGTAGTAAACTTTACTTTTTGATCCTCCCGACACTCGCTGATATTCAATACAGCTTCCATCTCTCTCACCCATCGGTGAGCAGTAGCAGGAGTACCGTTTCCATCAAAAGTTGGGGGCTTGCATCGTTGAAATGCCCCATAATTACAGCCTCGTGCCGCCTATGGCGCAGGCTCTTCCTCTTCTTCCTCTTCGTCATCGAAGAAAACCGTTTCAGTCTCGGGTCGTCTCCTTTCGCCCGAAGATCTACCCCTTTCCTGTCTCTACCCATCTTTAACAGCCTTTATAACTTCAGTCACCGCAGATGGTAGGATCGTCTGCATGACATTGTGCACTTCCTCCCTGACCACCTCTCTTATCGAGTCCCTCTTATTAGCATTCTCATTATAACCCTCCTGATGAGGGGTCTCGGGTTCCTCATGGACTACTCTTTCATCCCTAGACCTTCCTCTTGTGAACCGTGGTTCCGCACCATGTCCACCACCGCCTCCACTTCGTGAAGCTTTCGAAGATCTACCACCAGCCATCAAAACATCACCCGATTATCATTCTATCAGCCGGACGCATGGGCCACTATTCATGTTCATCAAAACATTCTGAAAAAATTTCTATGTTATCAACATCACCCGATTATCATTCTAATCATATCCAAACATAGATCTAACATACTAAGGCCATCTAAGCATGCTAATCATCATCACTAAACCATAATCAACACTATAACATACATACATACATACATCATTTCAAACATACAGTTGTAAACCCACGGTTTCTTTTAAAATGTTTACTTAGTATGCATAATAGCCCCAAATCAGCTGAAAATCAGTAAAAGAGGGGTTCTAGAAACTCACCTTGAGTAGCCTTTGAGCGACACACTTCAAGTTCGAGACCCACGTTCGATTCAGCTCTTGAATCCCGAAAAAAAACACTAAACATCTAGAACTTCGGTCAAGATCTCGAAACCTAGCTGAAACCGAGCTCAAATAAAAGAAGACTTACCTTTGAAGCTGCTTCTTCCACTTTCTCTCTCTAGAACCAAGGCTCTCTCTCTTCTTTCTTCCTCCGAGACCAAAAGCAGCTTTTTGCTTTGATATGGGTGTCCATGCCCCTCAAATCCTTAAAATAATAAGGTTGTGTACTTTGTACAATTTATCCCCCTCCACTTGTGCACAATTTCTATTCTTTCCATTTACTTTTCTTTTCCTTTTGTTTAAATAGAAATTCGGGGTGTTACACAACAAAAACATAATCACATGCATTTCCATCCCGAAAATTAGTTAAAACTTGTAAAAAGGGGTTCTATAACTCACGTTAGCAGCCCTTGAGTATGACTTCCTTTAATCCCATTTGCACTATGAGTTCAACCACCTAGAAACCCACCAAAACACACACCCAAACACACATAAGAACATAACCGAGGCATAGGCCGGCCAAGAACATTCAAAAACACCAAATTCTTACCTTGAATTTGGTTTCCTTGTTCTTCTTCTCCAAAACTCCAAACTCCGCTCTTTCTAAAACCAAATGGAAAGTTAATGTGCAGATAGAGCGGGCGGCCATGCGCACTTTTGTACCAACGTTTATACTTTTTGATATTTTGACACTTTTAACCCCTCAACTTGGGTTAAATTGTGTTTTCTTTCTTTTTGTACACTATTATTCTTTATTTCTTGCCGTTAAAAATACTCTGGTGTTACAATCTTCATGTTGACTACCACTCCATTAAAACAACATAAATGATGTCACACGCTCATTGGATCAAGTTTCACTTGATAAGTGTGTTGATACGGTAGGTGAAAATTCAATGCCCGATCTAAATTTTTCTAATTTAGATCTCTCCAAGCTACTTATTGTAATCCATCAACTAAGGATTCATAAGTCTCACCCTACCACAAACATCACTGCAGATGTTGACTGTGGGGTAAGAACAAGAGGACAAACCCAAAATGCAAATGTTTGTCTTCACTCTTGTTTCTTGTCCTAGATAGAGCCAAAGAAAGTTGGTGACGCTTTAAAGGATGAAAGTTGGTGAGGCTTTAAAGGATGGAAGTTGGGTTGAAACAATTCAAGATGAGCTGCTTAAATTCAAAAGGCAAAAGGTTTGGCACCTATGTCCTTTTCGTCAAGTGAAGACAACCATAGGAACCAAATGGATGTTCAAGAACAAGAAGGATGATAGAGGACTTGTCATCAAAATCAAGGCAAGACTAGTTGTCCAAGGGTACAAAAACGAAGAAAGAACTGACTACACAGATATCTTTAAACCTGTAACAAGACTTGAAGATGTCATAATATTCCTAGCTTTTGCGGCATCAAAGGATTTCAAGGTCTACCAGCTTGATGTCAAGTGTGCTTTTCTACATGGGGTGATTGGTGAAGAGGCGTATGTCAAACAACCACTTTGATTTGCAGATCCTGGTCATCTTGAATATGTCTACAAGCTTGATAAAGCTCTTTAAAGGCTACACCAAGCTCCAAGGAGTGTTATAAGACTCCATCTCAGTATCTTTGTCAATATGGTTACGAAAGAGGTACCCTAGATGGAACTCTCTTCATCAAACGAACATGTAATGACTTAATGCTAGTTCAAGTATATGTAAATGACATTATCTTTGGGTCAACCAATCCAAAGCTTTGCAAAGACTTTGAGAAGCTGATGAAGAATAGAGTTGAAATAAGTGCAATGGGAGAACTCAATTTCATTCTAGGAATTCAAGTGAAGCAAGTTGATAGTGGCATCTTCATAAGTCAGTCAAAGTATGTACATGACATACTTACAAGATTCAACATGACTGATTGTAAGGTTGCTAAGACACCCATAGCCAGAAACCACTCCCTTGGACCTGATCTTATGGGGGAGTGTGTAGATGAACATCTTTATTAGGTCATGATTGGGTCTCTTATATACGTCACATCTAGCAGGCTTGATATCATGTTTGCCACATGTATTTGTGCAAGATATCTAGACAACCCTAAGATGTCACACTTAGTCATTATCAAGAGGATTCTAAGATAACTCAAATGTGCTATTACATTAGGCCTCTAGAGTCCAAAGAATTCTGACTTAAACCTACATGCATATATAGATAGTGATTATGGTGACTGCAATATGACTGCAATAAGACTGCAAAATCTGCATCTGGGGGATTTCAATTCCTTGGTGGAAGGATAGTCTCTTGGCAATACGAGAAACAATCCTATGTATATGCATCAGTTGCTGAAGCTGAATCCATTGTTGTTGCCAGCTCCTATGCTCAAGTGCTTTGGATTCAATATCAAATGTTGGACTATGGATTCAACTTCAAAGAGACTCCCATCCACATAGGCAACAACAGTGCTATCTCTTAGATAATCCAATGCAACACTAAAGTCAGGTATCATCTTACTAGAAATAACTTTGAAAAAAGATTAGTTAAACTAGTCAAAGTTAACACAAATGTGCAATATGTTGATCTGTTCACCAAAGCTTTTAATGAATAGAGATTTAAATAACTTATATAAGCTATTAGGATGATTAACTTTTAGTAGTTTTTCTTTAAACTTAATTCATATTACTTCTAGAATCTGTGTGTAGATTATTATTATGCATAGAGTCAGTCATATGTGGAACCAAACTTAAGCCATTGTTTAGTTTGGAAGAAAAATCTTTTAAAATTTTATCTCTAAGATTATATAGAATTTTGATAATTTTTTACTTCGGAAGATATGTCTTTACTTTTGGAAGAAAATTATGTCATCCAAAATAAATAACTACTTATTTAAACTTACCTTCGGATGAAAATTTTCAAATATCTTCCAAAGCATAAATGAATATAAATACTTATATGTTTTTGAAGAATAATTTTCATCCAATAGTAATTTAAGTCTCAAAAGCTTTTAGAATAAGATCCCCAAGTCTAAATATCTTTCGAAGCAAAATTCTCGAAAATCTTTTAAAATTTCTTCCAAAGCCATTTTTGCTTTGGAAGCATTTTATCAAAACTTCTGAAGACAAGCTACATTCAGAAGATTTTTGACTTCCAAGAATACTACCTTTTTAGGCAATTTTTTAGAGGTGGGACTGACATCCAGATTTTAAATTTTATCCTATTTTATTAACTTTGTCTCAAAACCATTTCATATAAATATACCAAACGGTTCCCCTTTTCTTTCACTTTCTTTTACTCCTAGAAATTCTTCTTAATTAAAATTCACCCAAAACCGCCTTTTTTCTTATCTTCCTTCACCATTAAGGTTTCTCAAATGGCCAATCTCAACTATAGAAACAACCTTGATTTCTTCATGCAAATCCGCAGGCAACACAATCAAGTTGCTCTGTTGGACTCTATGAAAGATTCGAGTTCCTCAGAGATTTGCCATTTTCCGGTTTTATCTAATTTACTTCACCTCCCTTACCATTGATCCTTCACTCTTTGAGAATCAGCTTTTGGAATTCTGGAAGACCTGTCAAGAGGTCATCATGGATAGGGAGAAGGTATTATCTGCCATAGTGCAAGGAAAGACAATCTTCATCATTCTAGCCATCATCAACATATATCTTCCGCTAGATGATGTAGAAGGTGAATTTTCCTTTCCAAAGGAAGTTGTAAATCATTCCTTTGAGCAGATGGGCTATCAGAAAGATTTCTCTGTAAAGAGCTTCAGGAAACAGAAGGTCTCATGCTAGTGGAAGTACATGCTTCATGTGGTCAATAACAGCTTATCCAACAAGCATGGTTGATGAGACTAGATTCGTGAAGATCTCTCCTTCATATTATATGGAATAGTCTAGGGGGTCAAGTCCAGGTACTCACAATTTTTGTATACAAATTTGCTTTCTAACTTAGACTTCTTAGAGTATTATATGTTCCCTAGATATTTTTAACACGTTCTCAATTATGAACTAGGGCCATAGTTGAGGGGAACATGATATATTTTTAAATTGAGACTGATGAAGCCCGGTATCATTAAGACCATGAAGAAGCCAACCGTTGGCTTCTCTAAGGTAGAAACAATCCTTGTCCCAAAGATGTTAAAGATCATTGCTTAAGGTGACAACCTAGCAACACAAGCTAGTGTTAAACCCACACCTTCTACTTCTCAACGAGCTATACAACCACAAATACTCCTCACCTACCATAAAAAATCCAAATTAACCATTGCTCAAGCTGTTGAGATTGTGCATGCCCTCATATCACAACCCACATAAGAGGAAGTGGACATTGGAGCTCCCAATTCTATTGAGGAGCAAACCACTCCCATCTCATCAAGAATCAGTACTGAGGTTCCTCATGCTCATTCTGATGAGCTCATTACCTAAACAACCTTAAGCCTTTACTCAAAGTCTCAAAACTCTAGTGAACAACCTTTAGGGGACAGTTACCATCCCTAGCCTCATGACCTAAACCAACCCATAGCCAACCCAAAATTCTATGACAATAAAGATATAGGATTCAGTGAGTACCATAAGTCTCTCTCTTCCTTCCCTACTCAAAGTGAGATGAGTACGCCTACTTCTCCCTTGTATAGACCATATCATTCACCCATCACTAAGGCGAATCTACTTGAACCTTTTCAGGAGATCCATATGGAAGAGGCTCTCACTTCTGAAGTGATTACATCATTACGACCTCAACCATAGAAACCTAATCCATTGACACTTCATTTGAAGTTGTTAGTGAGCAAGGGAAATCCAACAGCTAAGAACACCATTCTAGTGGTGAGAGAGAAGACTTTATTCCAAATCTCTCATCCCCACATAATTCGTCTAATGATGATGAGGGGAACATGAGACTAAAGGTGCAACAATTGTCAAAACGATGCTCCTATTTAGTCTCTAAGGTTAGTCACCTGAAATCTTAGGTGACTACCATACAATACAAGGTGAGTGATTAGGAACTTGAGATCTCTTATCTCAAGGTAAAACTAGCTAGGAGACCTGTAAAGAAACCTCATCCAAGAACACAAGAACCGGTGGATGTAATAGACCTAACTCCTAGCTCACCTATGCAAATGGGTGATGCTACAATAAAGGATGAAAAAGTCATCACAATCACAAAACCTAAAAGTTCTTTACATAGTATGGACATCACCATCCTCACTTGTAGTTATCCATACTCAGCAACCTCCTCAAGTTCGCATTGATGTGGACTCACTCATTCAAAGTCTATTTGAGGAGGGACTTCCAAGGGAAATATCATCCTCACCCAAAGGAGCTTCAAATTACATAATTGGGTGGAGGTATGATGCTGACGGAAGAGCCCTCATACTTCAAAGACTTTAAGCACAACAAGAGATCCTAATTTTTTAGACCTTGAACTACTATGAAGGTCTTGATCAAGTCAACATGCCACTTGCCAACCCAAGTCAATTCAGGCAAGCTGTCAGAATGGCTCAAAGAATTAAAACTGGATTACAAAAGTGTTTAAAGCAAGAAGACAAATACGAGAAGGTAATGCCATTGGTCAACTGGATGTTAAGGTGGAACCTAAGATTAGCTTCAAAGGTAAAATCTTGATTGAAGGCGTAGTGACAAAACTTATGAGCACGGTCACAGAAACAACAACTTTAGCATTCCAATGCCTCAATCAAAAACCTGATGGTGAAAGTGTATCACACCCTTTCTTTTGCCAGATCCTAGATGGTACTCCAAGAAATGAAGGCCAAAGCTCTCTCCACCCTGAGTCACAAAGGTCTGTGGGTGACAAAGTGAAAAAGAGAATGACTCCTAAGGAGATTGAGGAGGAGGACAGAGAGAGGAAGAGGAAGCTAAGGGGAGAAAGTTCCACTGGGTCTTTAGGCTTCATGGAATTTGCAATTAGGGTTGCTCCCAGACCAAACACTCAGAATGATGAGTTAAGAGTAGTCAGGATTAACTACCTCTAAACTCAAAAATATGATGTAGATGAGATCATCTCTCTCCCCTTTAGATGAATTGAATGAACTAGTAGACATGGAAATGTCAAAGGAAAAGAAGAATGTAGAGTTGCTCCTCAAGATTATGGAAGAAAAAAGGTAGAAAAGCTTGTACGAACATGCTCCTACCCTCTCCCAGTTCAAGAAAGTCCTACAAGAGAGGTTGTGGCAACTAAACAACCTCGGGTAGATAAGGAGGCTGATAGACAAAATATGATAAACTACTCGAATGCCACAAGTCTCTATTAGGTAGTTGAACTTCTTCCCTTGTCATATGAATACATTAAATTTGAATATCTCAAGCAGCTTGAGCTACAAGTTAAAAGGAGCAAAAAGCTGCTAAGAGAAAGATGAGGGAAGAAGCAACAAAGTAAAGAGTCATAATCCAGAAGAGTCAAAAGAAGTCTATGGATAGAAAGAGGATTATTGGCTTTATGAAGCTGGATGGATTCCCCGAAATGAGAGTTTGCCCAATGTCTCTATCGGCCATGGATGAGCACATTAGGTTGATCAAGCAGAAGATCAAGAGAGGAGAGGTTGTTTGTCACACCCCCGCTAAGAGCGGAAACACGGGGGCGTAACGAGACAGGAATCATCATAACACATGGTAAGCGATAGAGATGCAATAATAATAATGATGACAAGCGTGTCATGACAACACCTGACAACAAGGGGACTTGTGTCGTGTTTAGTCAGTAATCACGACCACATAGCCATAAGCATAAACATGATATAAGATAAACATAGATAATAACATTGTATGCAATTCCCACAACCCGGGAACAAGTTACAAAGTATAATGTTGTTTGAAATAGTTACATCAATTGTTTTCAAAATGACAAGTTTGGCCCGAAAATGCATCCTAGGGTCTCCACTAAGGCAGCACACCTAGAACCTCAGCTAGCATGACCACCTGAAAAGATATGCTAAAAATGGTCAACAAAATTATTGGTGAGTTCGCAGGTTTAAAGTAAATAAGTAATTGATGCTGTATAAAGTTGTTGTAGAATACCGTGCATATAGTTATAAGTAAGCAAAATCACATGACAAGAGCTTTACAACCAAACCTAATGACGTACACAAAGAATCTTGTCGGAATATATTCACCCAAGGCCCGTACCTTGCTATTGTTGGTACTAACTAGTATACCAACACAAGGGTGGGGGTGTCAACCCAGTAGTACGACCAATACCTAACCGTCGGTTCCACACTGGAATTAAATGGTTGTAAGAAAGAACCACAAAGCAGACTCAAGCATGTATCATATAAGTACCCACAAAACTTAGCACGTTGATTCCAAGTATGTAAATTGTATGTATGTTGTACAACATAAAAAACGGGCGAGCATACTTTTCCCCCATGTTTGTAAATGTTTGTAAAGTAGTATAAGCACAAAAAGGGGCCACGAAACTCACAAGTTTAGTGGTAGGTATGAATGATCGAGATTCCCAACAGTTGTATGCAGAGAACAGTCAACACCTAATGACAGTTATTGTTAAGCATTAATGACCTGTACAAACCGTATAGTAATGTTTGGTCGGTTCGGGTTGCATCGTTTCGGTTGTGGGTAGCACACACACACAAGCGGACACACGTATCAAATCTTATGCAGATCCAAGTACTACGAGTAGTTGTCATTGCTTATGACATCCGTGAAATGATCTCGTGGTTAAGAAAGATAGCACTTGTTAAGTATTTGGAGCTCCAATTGGATTGTCGATAACTGTAAATTGTTAGGTTGTTTTCAATTGAAATAGTATGTGCATGTTGATGGCGTTGACTTTAATCTTTGTGGTCAAGCAATGACACTCTTACTGATGTTGCCTTATCATCATCATCAGTCACACAACAGGACCAGACGCTTGACTCAACGCTCCATCCTTGCGAATCAACCTTCAATCGTACGAATCAGCTTCATTCGTACGATTGAGCCTTCATTAGTATGGCTGGCATTCAGTTGTACCACACAACACACATTCGCACGACCCAAACTCCATGCGCACGAATCAACCCTCAATCATTCGAATTAGCTACTTTCGTATGATTGAACCTTCATTCGTGCGATTGGACTCCAGTCATGCGAAACAGGCACAATCGCATACATTTAGTCGGTCACCTGACTCAATCGCACACAATCATTCATACGCATGACTCAATCACATACACTCATTCGCACGCATGACTCAATCGCATACAAACTCACAGTCGCACGACATGCCTAGTCGCACAACTCAGTCGCACGATTGACTTAGACGCAAGATTCAGTCGCACGACTCACTCAATCGCACGGCTCAATCGCCTGACAGGCCCAGTCGCCAGAACTGCAGAATCGCGACTGTGGTCAGGCTGAGCAGCCCCTGAGCTTCTCTAAACGCTAGTTTTACACCACAAGGACTTCCAGAAACACTCTACAAACATACACAAACATGAAACACAAGCAGAAAGACCTCACACGCACCCACACGACCTCATGTGCTCGGATGAACCCGAGCACCCGAAACCCTAGAAAACACAGCAGCAAAACCAAGCCAAAAATGGATTGAACAAGGTTTTCTACCTGCTAGGAACGAGTATACACGATAATACCCAAGATTTTGCAGTGAAAACGCAACAAATGTGACGATTTTAGGTGCTAGATCGAGAGGGAAAGTGGAGAAGACGTTGAAGGTGAAGAAGATGAGAATGAGGAATGTGGCTGGGAATGGGGTTTATATGCCCAGTCCAAGTTTGCAAAATTACAAGTTTAGTCCCTGTACTTAACCCTCGAGTTCCCCAAAATTTGTTTCGGTTGATTACGACCTTAAAATGTTTGTTATATTAAGGTTAAAAGCATGTTTAATGGTATTTGATAGTCTAAGATGGTTTTATTAATGATAGTGGTTGAAATTAAAAATGATATATTTGGTGGTAATGGTGATGAAATTTATAAAAGGTTTATGCTTAACACACGTTCTCGGAGGAAGTACAGGCACAAGGGAAAAGAAAGCAGACATGATTCCTTAAAGTAGGAGTTCATGAAGAAAAGGAAGAATAATTAAAATATTTCTATGCCTATTTATGTCATTCAACGGACCTTAAGGCGACGGATGTCACGCTATCCCCCAGTTGAGAGAATTTCGTCCCGAAATTCAGCTGGAGTTAGGTCCAAGAGTGTCATCCACGAATAGGTGTGGGTATTTGAGTTTCATTTCATCTTCCCATTCGCAAGTAAACTCTGGCCTTCATTTTGAATTCCACCTGACGCGAAGAATTGGTATTCTGCTGCGCTTCAACTGTTTGACGTTACAATCCATGACTTCAATGGGTTCCTCAATAAAATGAAGCTTTTCGTCGATTTTGATATCGTCAATGGGTATGTGAAGTGATTTGTCAGCCAAACACTTATTGAGGTTCGACACATGGAAAGTATCATGCACATCGTTGAGTTCTTGTGGTAACCTTAATCGGTAAGCCACTGGACCAATTCTTTCTGTAATCTCGAATGGTCCAACGTATCTTGGGGCTAACTTCCCTTTCTTTCCAAACCAAACAACTCCTTTCCAAGGAGAGACTTTGAGTAGCACTCGGTCCCCAACATTGAATTCTAGAGGCTTTCGACGATTGTCCGCGTAGCTCTTTTGGCGATCTCTAGCGGCTTTCAGCCTATCTTTGATTGGAAGATCTTGTCAGTTGTTTCCTGGATGATCTCTGGGCCTGTTAACTGACTTTCACCAATATCGGCCCAACAAACAGGTGATCTACACTTCCTTCCGTACAACGCTTCGAACGGAGCACACCCAATGCTGGTGTGGTAGCTGTTATTGTAAGAGAACTCAATCAATGGCAAATGAGTATCCCAACTACCACCAAAGTCGATTACACACGCTCTCAGCATGTCTTCTAGCGTTTGTATGGTTCGTTCGCTTTGGCCATCTATTTAAGGGTGATAGGCGGTACTCATGTCTAATCGAGTGCCCATTGCTTTCTGTAGTGTTTGCCAAAATCGTGAAGTGAATCGGCCGTCAGGGTCGGATATGATTGACACCGGCACTCCGTGTCTTGTCACGACCTCTTTTATGTACAATCTCGCCAACTTGTCTATTTTGTAGTCTTCTCGGATCGGCAAGAAGTGTGCTGATTTCATCATTCGATCCACTACGACCCATATCGAGTCATGCCCGTTGCTCGCTCGAGGGAGTTTAGTAATGAAGTCCATGGCTATGTTCTCCTATTTCCATTCGGGAATCTCAGGTTGCTATAACAGTCCTGATGGTTTCTGATGTTTAGCTTTAACCTTCGAGCATGTCAAGCATCTGCTGACGTACGTGGCAATGTCTTTCTTTAGGCCTGGCCACCAATACAGATCTTTGAGATCGTGGTACATCTTGTCAGCGCCAGGATGAATAGAATATCGTGTCTTGTGTGCTTCATCCATGACCAAGGTACGTACACCTCCCCACTTGGGTACCCATATACGATCCACGAAGTACTACACACCATCGTCCTTGCACATCAGTTGTTTGTCCAACCCTTGGAATTCTTCTCCCGCAAGGTTTCCTTCTTTCAACGCCTCACTTTGTGCAATTTGGATCTGAGCTTTCAAATTTGTTTGAATGGTCAATCCCAAAGCTCGAGCACGTAGTGGTTTCACACGTTCCTTGCGGCTTAGAGCATAAGCCACCACATTAGCTTTCCCCGGATGATACCGGATTTCACAATCGTAGTCACTAAGAAGCTATACCCAACGTCGTAGTCGCATATTGAGTTCCTTCTGATCCAAAATATGTTGAAGGCTTTTATGATCTGTGTATACGATGCATTTGGTTCCATACAGGTAATGCCTCGATATTTTGAGTGCGAATACTACAGCGCCTAACTCAAGATCATGAGTCGTGTAGTTCTTCTCGTGCACCTTAAGTTGTCGCGAAGCGTAGGAAATCACCTTATCCTTCTGCATTAGTACACATCCCAACCCTTGATGCGAAGCATCACAGTACACCATAAAATCATCAGTTCCGTCTGGGAGGGACAATATCGGTGCATTGCACAGCTTATCTTTCAGTGTTTGGAACGCCCGTTCTTGCGCATCTCCCCAATCAAACTTCTTGTCTTTCTGAGTAAGCAACGTCAACGGTTGAGCGATCTTTGAAAAGTTCGCAATGAAACGATGATAGTATCCGGCTAATCCTAAGAACTGTCGTATCTCTGAAGGTGTCTCGGGTGTATCCCATTTCTTTACCGCTTTGATCTTGCCGGGATCTACATGAATCCCGTCTTTGTTAACCACATGACCCAAAAACTTCACCTCTCGCAGCCAGAATTCACACTTCGAGAACTTGGAGAAAAGTTTCTCTTCTCTTAACAGTTCCAGTATTGCCCGAAGGTGTTCTTCATGGTCCTCCTTCGATCAAGAGTAGCTAAGTATGTCGTCAATGAATACGATCACAAACTTATCCAAGTAAGGTTTGCACACCAGATTCATCAAGTCCATGAGCACAGCTGGTGCGTTAGTCAATCCGAACGGCATGACCAAGAACTCATAGTGCCCATAACGAGTTCTAAATGTTGTCTTCGGTATGTCCTCCTCGAAAACTCTTAGTTGGTGATATCCAGATCGAAGGTCGATCTTGGAAAAATACGAAGCTCCTTGTAACTGATCAAACAGGTCGTCGATCCTGGGGAGAGGATACCGATTCTTCACAGTTATTATGTTCAACTCACGGTAGTCGATGCACATACGGAACGACCCGTCCTTCTTCTTGACAATAACACCGGTGCTCCCCAAGGCGAGTGACTCGGCCGAATAAAACCCTTCTCCAGTACTTCCTGTAACTGGCTAGATAACTCTTGCATTCCGACGGTGCCAACCGATACGGTGTCTTTGCTACCGGTGTAGCTCCAGGAACCAACTCAATACGAAATTCGACCTGTCGTGGAGGAGGCAAACCAGGCAAGTCATCAGGAAATACATCTGGGTAATCCCGCACTACAGGGATATTTGCCAATTTCTGCTCCTCTTCCTTCTTTTCCACCACGTGAGCCAGAAAAGAGTAGCACTGTTTTTGTAAACTCCGGCGTGCTTTCATGCAGGAAATAAGCTTTAAGTTTCTCCCGGTCTTTCTCCTTGAATTTTGGGTACTCCCCCGTCTGACATAGGGATTCGCACTACCTTGTCTCGACAGACAATCTCGGCCCCGTGTTTCGACAACCAATCCATTCCCACAATGACATCGAAACTTCCTAGCTCGAAGGGTATCAAGTCTATATCGAAGGTGTGGTTCTCTAATATTATCGAGCACTTCCTAATAATCCCGTTGGCTTGAACAACCCTACCATTGGCCATTTCTACAGAGTAGCTAGTTTCTATCCTACTAGGACTCAAATCGAGCAATTGCATAAATTTAGAAGATATAAAGCTATTGTTTGCTCCAGTGTCAAATAATACAGATGCAAAGTGATTATTGAGTAAGTGTGTACCCGTGACGACATTTGGGTCCTAACGGGCTTCATTGCTCCAATGGCGAAAGCGCGTCCCCGAGCCGCGTTCCCCTGGTTTGTCGGGCCTTGATTTCCAGCTATAGCCATAGTCTGATGCTGGTTGTTCCCTTGTTGTCCCGATGCCCGATTCAGTTTAGGGCACATGTTTCGGTAGTGATCAGGGCTTCCACACTCATAACAGCCCCTGGCGTTTCCGGCGGGGTTAACCGCGTTGACTGGTGCGACCATCTTCGGCGTTGTTCTGCAGTCTCTTGCTAAATGTCCCCGGCATCTACAGTTAGCGCACACCTGGCACGGCATAGCTGGGGGATGATGAAAGTTGCACCTATCGCATCGGGGGTGCGGACCCACATATTCTCGCCTGCCTTGGGTCACAGCCACAAAATTTCTGGTTGTCTTGGCCCTTTTCTCGAATTTCCCAGCACTCGACCGGCTCGTTTCCCCTACTTCTTTCCTTTTCTCTGCTCCCCTGCCCAATACCCCTGTTCTCACCATTTCATCAGTTAGAGCGCCAGCCTTCAGAATCGCACTCTGTATAGTAGAAGGAGCAGTAGCGGTTACCATTGCCCGGATTTGAGGCGCAAGTCCCCAAATGTACCACTCTATCCTTTTTGATTCCGGGGTGACTAGATGTGGAACCAACCTTGCTAGCTCGTGAAAACGATCGGTGTAAGCTGCGTGCCCAGCCTCCACCATGGCATGATTCCAGAACTCATGCTCAAGTTTTTGCATCTCATTGAGAGGACAGTACTCCTTGGTGATTAGGACCTTGAACTCATCCCACGACATTTGCATCGCAGATTCTCTTCCCCTAGCCTGAATTTGAGTGTTCCACCACGTTAGTGCCTTGCCCTGTAGTGAGCAAGTGGCGTACTTAATCCTTTGACTGTCGAGGCATTTGCTGATGTCGATCACGGCCTCCATCATTTCAAGCCATCTGGTCAGAGCTATGGCTCCACCTTTGGCATCAAACTCTCATGGTTTACAAGCCACAAATTCCTTGTATGAACATCTCCGTCTAGCATTCACAACCCCGGTCTCATTAACAATTCTGGTTTCGTTACCGGCTGCACCACCATTTCCGGTCTCCTGATTGCTTTCGTTCCCAGTCGGGTTGCCGTTATCCTCATTATCATTGCCACCGTCCCCGTGGGGGTTAGAATTCTGAAGAGCATTGCTTACTTGGGCCACGATAGTCGGAATTAGTGCGGCCAGCTGTTGAGCGATCAGGACTGCCACATCCGCGTTCCCTGTTCCTTGATTGTTACTGGCAGGAGCATCACTTGTTCTTGGGGTTCTTCCCCTGCCTCTGCCTCTGCCTCTGCCCCTTGGGGTTTCAATTCTGCTACTATTACTGCGAGTAGATCTTCGACGCGGCATGTTCTATTCATAAAAGAGGTAACATGTAAGCTTTAGTCACCATAAGATACACAAGTATTCCACTTATCAAGTTCCAATGTTCATGTTCCGGTCGGTCAAGATCACCATGCAGCCCATTTCAAGCATATTCTCGGTATACCGGTGATGTTTATATATAGGGTTCCCCGCAGCGTTCCCACCACACCCACGATGTACCGAGAATGATGCCCGATCCGGTTACATGACATCCGACTTTCCTTTTCATCATATCCATAATAATCCATCAAGTCAACTAAGAGCCCAAGCATGTAATCACGTATAGTCTGTGGAGGTTGCCTGTCTCGCATCCTTAAAGGACTCAGACATAGCCTCCTCGGGTCGGTCTCAGTATCCAAGGTTAAGCGCAGTATATGATCTGTGAAGATCTCTTCGGGTCTCAATACCCGAATTTGGTTATTATAACTTGGCGCGCAGAGGGAACGGAAGATCTAATAGGAGCATCCCATAGAAGAGTGAGCACAAGGGCTCTCTCATAGGGTGAAAAGATCACGAAATAGATAGATAAACGAATAAGTAATGAGGAACATGTATGAGATACAAAATGCACACAACCCTGGCATGCAATCTACATGAAGGTTCCTAGGTTATAGTCTAGGTCAAGCGTATTGCCTAATTCTCTATAACCAATAGCTCTAATACCAGTCTGTCACACCCCCGCTAAGAGCGGAAACACGGGGGCGTAACGAGAAGGGAATCGTCATAACACATGGTAAGCGATAGAGATGCAATATTAATAATGATGACAAGCGTGTCATGACAACACCCGACAACAAGGGGACTTGTGTCGTGTTTAGTCAGTAATCACGACCACATAGCCATAAGCATAAACATGATATAAGATAAACATAGATAATAACATTGTATGCAATTCCCATAACCCGAGAACAAGTTACAAAGTATAATGTTGTTTGAAATAGTTACATCAATTGTTTTCAAAATGACAAGTTTGGCCCGAAAATGCATCCTAGGGTCTCCACTAAGACAGCACACCTAGAACCTCAGCTAGCATGATCACCTGAAAAGATATGCTCAAAATGGTCAACAAAATTGTTGGTGAGTTCGCAGGTTTAAAGTAAATAAGTAATTGGTGTTGTATAAAGTTGTTGCAGAATACCGTGCATACAGTTATAAGTAAGCAAAATCACATGACAAGAGCTTTACAACCAACCTAATGACGTACACAAAGAATCTTGTCGGAATATATTCACCCAAGGCCCATACCTGGCTATTGTTGGTACTAACTAGTATACCAACACGAGGGTGGGGGTGTTAACCCAGTAGTACTACCAATACCTAACCGTCGGTTCCACACTGGAATTAAATGGTTGTAAGAAAGAACCACAAAGCAGACTCAAGCATGTATCAGATAAGTACCCACAAAACAGTAGCACGTTGATTCCAAGTACTTTCAGTCAAAGACTTTTCAAAACAGGGAAAAAGGATGGCTTTGAGGAAAAAACAAAGGAAAAAGTCCAAACCATCCACCTCTAAACCTCAGGATGAGTTAGAACATCTTGAGGAAGTGCAACAAGAGATATCTTAACCAATTCCAATCCAAGTAGCTCCTCTTGCATTAGGAAGACCCATCTAGTCTTGGACTTTCACTACTAATCTAGAAAGATGGTATGTGAATAGAGATCAAGGTGCTCAAGATGTCTACACATGACAGGACATGTTTAACCTACCTCTACATGATCTCTTTGAAATGGGAAGATACTTTGAAATTTTAAGTGATCCCGACCATCTAATAACGAAAGTTATGGTCATTACCATGATGAGGACTGTCAATAGCTAAAACAATTCTTTGTTTTGGTAGCATCAGCCTAGGTGGAGTTTGTAAGGTTATCTAAAGGCTCATGCAGCTAAACAACCAAAGTGCTTCCATCATACATGCACTCGGTTCCAAATAGAAGTTGCTTTAGGAGTTTCATACTCTATACTAGAAAATATTCTAAGTATGAAATCTTCCAAAGCGAAGACCAATATCTTCCGAAGCCAAAAGTGAAGTCTTCCAAAGCTAATGAAGTGAAGATATATTTCTTCTGCAGACTTTGGAGAACATGCTCTATCTGATGTACTTTTATAAAGTTGACCAACTTTCCACTGCCACTCTAAAGACTCACCAACTTATACAAGTTGGTGAATAGACCATGCTTTTTGTAACTGTACATTGAGGTCTTGAGTCTGTAATCTTCTACTTTATGTACTCTAATCATTTTCGTAATATATTAGTATATGAGCTATGACATGTCATAGTCACTAGTCAAAACGTAGATCTGCCTTTTGACTCTACATTGATTTTCTTGTCTAAATCAATGTTTATAGCTGTCCTTCAAAGTATGCCCGGCTATAGGATGTAGTATAAAGTATCTCAATTCCTTGTAACTTATTTCTTATGCTTTGTAAACACTTCTAATAGAACTTGAGAGGCAATATACTACAATCTTGAAAACCAAACTCTCTTGTGTTCTTAAGTTTATGTCTCTAGTTTACTTGTGTGTCTCTAGCATCATAAACAAAGCCCTGGTTCCAAATTTGATCTGTTAAGTTTTGTAAATGCTCTTCTCATTATGAGACTAAGTGTATTGACCATCCCGTCAACAGTTCTGCAAATAATCCCTTTCGCAGCTTGGATTTCTGCATTAGAAGATATTGTAATTGCACTACATGTCCGAACTGAATAAGTTGCTGGGCCACCATTCCTTATATCCCCTTTGAAGACAACTTCAGGTTCAATATAGGCCTTAGGTTGACCAACTTCCTTCTTAGTGGTAGGTGGTGCACTCAACCTTGAAGCTCTTTAGCTCCAAAGTAGGATATAGCAACATCGGGTAAAGGTTGTTTAAGTGAGGAGCTTATGAGAAACTTGGTTAGGAATCTGTTAAGATCAATAAGCACCCTTGGGTCCACTTCAATTGTGATGGGAGGTGGCTGAGGGAAGATAGTTGTAGATTATTATTATTTAGGATGGAATAAAGATAGAGTAGAGATGGTTAAGTTTGGTTCCACATATGATTGACTCTATGCATTCTCCCCCTTTTTGTAGCATCATTTTAGAAGTAGATGAGCAAGAGGAAGAACTTTAAGAGACTTTAATAGGTACATGTGTAGCAAACTTCTCGATCTGTTTTTAGCTAGTTAAGACTTGAGATTTTCAATCTCAAGTTGCGGAGTGAGAGACCTATCCTTAAATTTTTAACCTTTGATTCAAGGTTTAAGACTTTAGAAAGTAGGACTCTAATGGTAAGTTGCAGACTTCCCTTACCTTCTTTTGAAGGATCATAATGAGATGAGATAACATACCTAGAATGTTCATCATCATCACCAGATATGGTTTCATAACACCTTGGTTTCCCATTCAAACTGATGTCTCTTTTAGAGGCTTCAATGGGCAAGGTTGTTGTAGACTCAGTCTCAGAGATATTACCACCATCCTAAGAGCCCACTCAGACACTCTTAGTAGTAGCAGCAGCCGAGTCGACATGAGTTTCTTCTAAATCTGTGGGACTCACATTAGTTTGGTTCAACTGATATGGACTAGAAATCAGAGGTTCCCAATGAGTGGTGAGATTGATCAACATTATGGCCCTGATGAAACATGAGATCTTTATTAGATCAGGATAATAAGTCAAGAAAATGTATAGAAGTTAATCCTAATGACCGGGGACCTTCTTCAGCATCTAGTGGCTTTGAGCTAGTGATGTGGTTGTCCCTTTTCAGCTACTCAAGGGAGTATTAGGACTCATCCTGAGGCCTAATGGTTTGGGTTTTGGGCGCATCAGGTTGAGACTAAGGAGACTTAACATTGATATCAAGGTCAATGATGGAGGATGGTTGGATCTCATACTGAGTGGGAGCCCATTGTTCCACTCTAGCATTTTTAGCTTCAACAAAGGGGGCTTGTTCAGTCAAAGCAGATTGAATAAGGGTTTTTTGGGGTGTCCTTCATATGTGAAATAATTTGGTGGGAATAAATGAATGGTACTGAAGTGGTGGTGTCTTGTTTGGGTTTATCACCTGTTAGGTTTACTCGGACGTCACAAGGAGCAATTGTCTCGATCATACATGGAAAAAGATCAATGAATCTTCCAGTGTATTGGTGGACACCCACTTTAATGTTTTGAAGATGCTCGGCCTCCTGTGAGGGGCAAGAAGAGTACCTTCACATTGAAGTTTGTCCTTGTCCATCTCACAATTGAAGATGTGTTGAATAAACCTAGGATACATATAGAATGGATCCCTTTTGAGATTTCCTCTGAGATTATTTAGCATAAATCTTGAATAGTTGAATCTAAGGACTTTGACAAACCCATGGAAAAGGCATCCTAAATCATATGCGATTTGATCCCAACCCCTTGATTTGTTAGAGAGATAGTGGAGAACTATATGCAGTAAGAATTTCCAATTGTAAGAGAAGTTGGATTTGTACACTATTGAGTTACTCACGTCACCACCATATCCTATTTGGGTGTAAGTTTCTTCCAAATCAAACTTGTGGAATTGAGTAGCAGTGCCTTCACTATGAAGCTCTAGATGCTCCACGATGGTTTGTTCACTAATTACTAGATCCTGGTCACAGATCCTCGATCTGATGACCTTTTCTCCATCACGCATATCACTTTAACCATTAGCCCATAATTTGGCCATATGGTTTGTGTAGATAGTGGGTTTGTGAGGATGGTGAAGTATGTATATTGTGTGAGAAACTAGATGATTTGGCAAACTTGGCATCCTTAGAAGAATCAAGGATTGTGACTTGGTTATGCTGAGGATTTAGGGCTATTGTTTGTGAAAGTACTGTGGGAGTGAAGGAATTTGAGAGTGAGTGAGGAAGAAGATAGTGGAAATTTTGGGGCTTTTGTGAAGGTAAAGAGATTAAAGAAAAAAAGTCAAAAGTTTTTTAAAAAAGGGTAAAAGATCAAACCGATAAGGTGAAAAGACATTTTGGGTTTCGATTTTACAAGAGCGGTAAGATAAGTTATTTAAAATATTTTGACATCATTAATAAAATCTTACTTTTTACAGAGTGGGGCCCAAAGATTTACATTACATAATAAAGTTTTTCTTCCAAGAGTAAAGGTATTTCTGAGAGAAAACTATTAAGCTTCTCTATAAAGTCTTCTAAGGCCATTTTTACTTCCAAAAGCAATTATTTTTAGAGACAAATTTGCTTCTGAGAGTAAGATAGTCTTCCGAAAGAAGAAGTTTACAAGCTTCGGAAGTAGATTTTATCCAAGATCAAATTTCTTTGAGGTTTCGGACCCTTGAGGAGAGAATACTTGTGCAGAGGAATTTGCCTTTGAAAGATTGATAAAGATGTCTTCTGAGGGTAAATTTCTCCTCAGAAGAATTCATACTGAGTAATTTTGAAGAAAGACCTTTTGTAGCAGGGCTTATATTGTATAAATACAACATAAACAAGACACAATTTTCAAAAAGGTTTTCAAAAGAGATGAGCTTGTCAATGTTTATCATCCCTATAGCTATGATTAAATACTTAAATCTTTGTACATCAAAAACTTTGGTGAACAAGTCAGCATATTATTCAACTGATCAACTTTGCCTAGTTCGATCAAGTTTTTCTCCTGAATATCTTAAATGCAATGACACCTGATGTCAATGTGCTTTGTCTTAGAGTGCTTAACTGGATTCATTATGATAGAAATGCCACTCTTGTTGTCATTATTGATAGGAGTCTCGATGAAGTTGAAACCATAGTCTAACATCTGATTTTGAATCCATAGTAGCTGAGCATAGCAACTTGCAGCAGCAACATATTCAGCTTCAATAGTTGATGTAGAGACACATTATTACTTCTTTCATTGCCAGGAGATTATCCTTCCACTAAGAAATCAACATCCTCTTTATGTGGATTTCTTGTTGATGTTACACCCACTATAATCACTATCAGTATACCCATAGAGATTGAAACCTTTATTCCTAGGATACTAAAGCCTAGTTTAGTAGCTCCTTTGAGGTACCTAAGGATCTCTTGCAGTAATAAGATGAGACACCTTAGAATCAGCCTGATATCTTACACAAATGCAAGTTGTAAACATAATATCAGGTCTACTTATTATGAGATACATCAGAGATCCCATGATTGCCCTGTGTTGATATTGATCAGTATCCTCCCCCTTAGAGTCAAGACAAAGATTATGATTTCTATGTATAGGTGTCTTGGCTGGCTTACAATCTTTCATCTTAAATCTTTCTAAGATATGCTTGACATACTTAGATTGATTTATGAAGAACCCTTCTTTTATCTTCTTCACTTAAATTCCATGGAAGAAATCCATTTGTCCTATTTAACTTATCTCAAACTTCTTCTTCATTTGCTTTCAAAGTCTTTACACATTTCTTCATTTGAGAAGTCAAATACGATGTCATCACACAGACTTGTAGAAACATAATGTCGTTCCTATACATCTTTATGAAAACCATTTTGTCTATTATGCCTCTGGTGTAGTCATGCCTTAGGAGAAATTGAGAAAGTGTCTCATACCGTAGCCTAGGTGCCTGAAGCAAGCCAAAAGGAGTTTATCTAGTTTGCACATATAGTTGAGGTGTTATGGGTCTTCAAATCCTAGAGACTGACACACGTAGACTTCTTTGTCGATATCCCATATAAAAATGCACATTTGATGTCAATTAGGTAGATAGTGAAGTTCTTGGATGCTGCATAAGTAAAGAAGATTCTCATAGGCTCAAGTGTTGCAACTAGTTCAAAGACATCATTGTAATTTATCTCTTCCTCATGTGTTTATCTTTGAACTAAAAGTCTTGCATTGTTCATGATGATCAAACCTCTATGATCCCTTTTGTTTCTAAACACCCACTTCTTACCCATAAGGACTTAACCAGTTGGCAATGGTCATAGGTTCCATACCTATTGTCTGTTGAATTAAAGCAATTCCACTTGCATTGATTCAACCCAATTGTTGTCCTTAAGAGCTTCTTGCACCTTATTGAGTTCTATTTAAGAGAGAAGAATGAGTACAAGCAAACATTCCTATTATGGGTGTGTCCTCTTGTTCTCACACCTTTAGAGACATCCCAGTGATGTTCTTAGCTGGATGAGTGTTGTGTATCCTGAGCCTAGTTTACACATCTAATTGCATAGATATATCTAAGTTGGATAGATTTTCCTTGGAATTTTGAACGTTAGTTCCAACATATGTCTCATATTCATTCAATAAGGATTGAGTTAATGAAAGTATGACAGCATCAATAGTATTTTACTATGAAGTGGCATCAACAATTGCATGTTCCTCCAAATTGCTTCCTTCATCTGCTTGGTGTTGTATGCCAGAGTTTCTATTTGATGTGTTTTGAGGCTTAGTTTGTTGATAACTAGTTGAAGCTCCACTGTTTCTTGACATGTATAAGCTTTCAAGACATTCAGTAATAGGGGCTTGCTTTACATGAACTCTTGGAGAACTTGAAATAGGTCTGGGTAACTCAAATAGTTTTTCATCATCAGAGTCACTTTGAGTTCCTATTCTGACTGAAACATTCTCATAAGATGGTTTAGGATAGTTTGGAACCAATTCAAGTTAAAAATATGGTCAGGTCCATTCTTCTTAAGATAAGGAGTGTGCTTGTTTATAACAGTATTGGATAACTCCTCAAATTGTTGATTATTGATGTTATATACTTTATAATCAAACAAGTTTGAGGAATATCCAACAAATATAGCATCATCTGACTTTTAAGCAATTTTTTCCAAACTATCCTTTATGTTAAGTATGGTACACCTGCTGCCAAATGACCTAAGAAAGACAATGAACGGTGGCCTCTTGTTCCATAGCTCATAAGAGGTTTTCCATGGGGCTTAACAACTAGAAAATTGTTCTTCACATAGCATGTAGTGTTGATTGCCTCTACCCAGAAAGTTAGAGGCAACTTGAATCAACTAACATGATTCTTGAACCTCAATAAGTCTCATGTTCCTCCCCTCAGCATCAACATTTCATTGAGGAGTTCTAGGAGCACTATATTGTTTGGAAATATCTTTTGAGTTGTTGAATGAGTCAAGAACTTGATTCTTAAACTCAGTCCCTTGATCGTTTCTTAGATTTTTACTTTGTGATCTATTTGATATTCTATTTTAAGAATAAAAGATTTTAAAGTTTAGTAGTTTAATCTTTGGTTCTTAAAAACAACACTTCTGTAAATCTTGTAAAATCTTCAACTGTCACAAGGCAATATGATTTGCTTCCAATGCTCATTATACTTGTGGGTCCATATAAATCTATCTGCAATAAGTGTAATGGAGTGGTGATAGAGTTAACTTCTATGGCTTTATGACATGCCTTATGTTGCTTCCCTTTCAAACAAGCAATACAGTTATCTTTACATAAAAATTCCTTTTTAGGCATGTGACATCCGTCACCTTAAGGTCCGTCGAACGACATAAATAACATGGAAATATTTTAATTAATCTTCCTTTTCTTCAAGAACTACTGCTTTACGGAATCATGTCTGCTTATTTTTCCCATGTGCCTGTACTTCCTTCGAGAATGTGTGTTAAGCATAAAACTTTTATAAATTTCATCACCATTACCACCAAATATATCATTTTTAATTTCGACCATTGTCATCAATAAAACCATTTTAGGCCATCAAATGTCATTAAACACGCCTTTAACCGTAATATAACGAACATTTTAAGATCGTAATCAACCGAAACAAATTTTCGGGAAACTCGAGGGTTAAGTGCAGGGACTAAACTTGTAATTTTGCAAACTTGGGCTGGGTATATAAGCCCCATTTCCAGCCATTTATCCTCATCTTCATCTTCTTCACCTTCAACCTTTTCTCCATTTTTTCTCTCGATTTAGCACCAAAAATCGTCACGTTTGTCGCGTTTTCACTACCAAATCTTGGGTATCATCGTGTGTACGCGTTCCTAGCAGGTAAACAACCTTGTTCAACCCGTTTTTGGTTCGGTTTTACTGCTGCGATTTCTAGGGTTTCGGGTGCTCGGGTTCATCCGAGCACATGAGGTCGAGTGGGTGCGTGTGAGGTCTTTCTGCTTGTGTTTCATGTTTGTGTATGTTTGTTGAGTGTTTCTGGAGGTCCTCGTGGTATAAAACCCACGCTAGATCAGCTCGGGGGCTGCTCAGCCCGACCACAGTCCCGATTCTGCAGTTCGGGCGACTGGGTCTGTCATGCGATTGAGCCGTGCGACTGAGTGAGTCGTGCGACTGAATCATGCGTCTGAGTCTATCGTGCGACTGAGTGGTGCGACTAGGCAAGTCGTGCGACTGGGTGTCTGTATGCGATTGAGTCATGCGTGTGGATGATTGTGTGCGATTGAGTCAGGTGACCGACTGAGTGTATGCGATTGTGCGTGTTTCGCACGACTGGAGTCCAATCGCATGAAAGAAGGTTCAATCGCACGAAAGTAGCTAATTCGCATGATTGAGGGTTGATTCGTGCGCATGGAGGTTGGGCCGTGCGAATGGGTGTGTTATGTGGTGCGACTGAGTCCAATCGCACGAATGAAGGTTCAATCGCACGAAAGTAGCTAATTCGCACGATTGAAGGTTGATTCGTACGAATGGAAAGTGGGTCGAGCATCTGGTCCCGTCGTGTGTCTGATGATGCGTGTGTCTGCTTGTGTGTGTGCTACCCACGACCGAACCGATACAACCCGAACCGACCAAACATTATTATACGCTTTATACATGTCATTAATGCTTGACCATAACTGTCAATAGGTGTTTGACCGATCATTGCATTCAACTGTTGGAAATCTCGACCTTTCATACTTACCACTTAACATGTGAGTTTCGTGGCCCCTTTTTATGCTTATACTATTTTACAAACATTTACAAACATGGGGGAAAAGTATGCTCGCCCGTTTTCTATGCTGTACAACATACATACAATTTTTCATACAAGGAATCAACGTGATATTGTGTTGCACGTACTTATTTGATACATGCTTGGGTCTGCTGTGTGGTTCTATCTTTGCAACTATTTAATTCCAGTTTGGGAACCGACGGTTAGGTATTGGTAGTACTACTGGGTTGACACCCCCACCCTCGTGTTGGTATACTAGTTAGTACCAACAATAGCCAGGTACGGGTCTTGGGTGAATATACGCCGACAATTTCTTTGTGTACGTCGCTAGGTTTGGTTGCAAAGCTCATGTCATGTGATTTTACTTGTGTATATAACTGTATTCACGGTATTCCATATCATTTACTTTATACAGCATTACTTACATTTTTTATTACTTAAACCTGCGAGCTCACCAACAAATTTGTTGACCATTTTGAGCATATCTTTTCAGGTGATCAAGCTAGCTGAGGTTCTAGGTGTGCTGCCTTAGTGGAGACCCTAGGATGCATTTTTGGACTAAACATGTTTGACAAACAGTTATTTTGAACAATGTTGAACTGTGTAAACAATTACAATCTTTTGAAACTTGTTCCCGGGTTGTGGGAATTTACATTACAATTTCATCTTTATGTGATTATGTGAATCGTTTATCCTGTTATGCATATGGCTATGTTGTCGTGAACATTGACTATACACGACACAAGTCCCCTTGTTGTCGGGTGTCGTCATGACACGCTTGTCATCATTTTATTATTGCATCTCTATCGCTTACCATGTGTTATGACGATTCCGTCTCGTCGCAACCCCGTGTTTCCGCTCTTAGCGGGGGTGTGACAGACTGGTATCAGAGCCATTGGTTATGGAGAATTAGGCAATACGCTTGACCTAGACTATAACCTAGGAACCTTCATGCAGATTGCATGCCAGGGTTGTGTGCATTTTGTATCTCACACGTGTTCCTCATTACTTGTTCGTTATCTATCTATTTTGTGATCTTTCCACCCTATGAGAGAGCCTTGAGCTCACTCTTTTATAGGATGCTCCTATTAGATCTTCCGTTCCCTCTGCGCGCCAAGTTATCATAACCAAATTCGGGTATTGAGACCCGAAGAGATCTTCACAGATCATATATTGCGCCTGACCTTGGATACTGAGACCGACCCGAGGAGGCTATGTCTGAATCCTTGAAGGATGCGAGATAGGCAACCTCCACCAGACTATACGTGATTACGTGCTTGGGCTCTCAGTTGACCTGATGAATTATTATGGATATGATGTAAAGGAAAGTCGGATGTCATGTAACCGGATCGGGCATCATTCTCGGTACATCGTGGGTGTGGTGGGAACGCTGCGGGGAACCCTATATATAAACACCACCGGTATACCGAGAATATGCTTGAAATAGGCTGCATGGTGATCTTGACCGACCGGAACATGAACATTGGAACTTGATAAACGGAATACTTGTGTATCATATGGTGACTAAAGCTTACATGTTATCTCTTTTATGAATAGAACATGCCGCCTCGAAGGTCTACTCGCAGTAATAGTAGCGGAATTGAAACCCCAAGAGGCAGAGGCAGAGGCAGAGGTAGGGGAAGAACCCCAAGAACAAGTGATGCTCCTGCCAGTAACAATCAAGGAACAGGGAACACTGATGTGGCAGCCCTGATCGCTCAACAGTTGGCCGCACTGATTCCTACTATCGTGGCCCAAGTGAACGATGCTCTTCAGAATTCTCACCCCCACGGGGACGGTGGCAATGAAAATGAGGATAACGGTAACCCGACTGGGAATGAAAGCAATCAGGAGACCGGAAATGGTGGTACAGCCGGTGTCACACCCTCAAAATCCACTTGCGGAGTTTTACCGCGAGGCGTGTGAACAAACCAGGATCACAGTCAATAGTTACTCAGAACGACTCTAAATGCCATAATTTAAACATAATTAACCAATATACCAACTTTAAACAATGCGGAAGCGTTTTTGAAAACAACCCAGTCAATAAAGTATAACTTATAGCAAAACAAGTGCCAAACCAAAGAGTAAACTATAATTGTTAAATGTCAACTTGTCTTGAAGCAAAGTGTCTTAAAATGCAGTGAACCGTGCAGTGCTCCTATGGCAAGCAAGTTAAGGACCTGAGAAAAGCATACTAAAATGTCAACACATAGGTTGGTGAGTTCAAGAGTTTGAGTTCAATAACATGTAAACAGTTGCGATAAATATAAGCAGTGTATGGTAATAGATAGCTAGTCTATTATCAGTAAATATTAATACATAGTGATTTTGCAATTGAAGCTGACTGTGATAGTTGTTGCCTCCTGTCACGACTTACCATGTCGTGAAAATGTTCAATAGGACAAATTGCACCCGGTTGACCTCGAGTCACACAGGTGGGGCTCATCAGACCCAGTAGTACTACCCAAGTTTCCCCGCTATTAAATATTAACAATTCAAAAGTGTGAGGACTTTTCCCATGGTAAACAGCACTATATTAATATTATACACAACTTAAATAATAAAAGCGTTCGTATAAATACCAGTATGCTATCTCCCCCAAAAGAGATTAAGTAAAGAGTGGGGCATGAACTCACCTGATGTATGCAAAGGTACTTAGGGTTTATTTTGAGAAACGAGAGGATAGCCAACCTTCACAGGTTACCTAGATCATGTGAGTACATAAGTACGTGTAAATAAAGGACATGTGAAACCCTAACCATACCAAAATCAAAGACTCAAGCTTCAAGACAAATAGACACGTTTGACCTAGTTGACCCGTTTGACCCGTTGGTGACATTATGAGTTATAATTCAAATAAAGCCAATGAGCACATACAACATTCATGATTAACATTCAATTAGTATCATACATATGCTATATCAACCAGGTGTATCACATAGATCATCATACAATTAAGTACTACACAAGTCATGCGAATCTAGAACATTAACATAACCACTAGCTACAATACAACTAACATGTCATACAAGGTTCAACCATTCATCACATGCCATGTGAAGCCACCCACGACCTCACATCCTAAACCCTGCCAATCCCACTAAGTAGGGGCCTCAGATCCGCACGCGTGTATAATGATCACAACCAAATTCTTTAAGCATATGCATTGCATTCACAACATCACAACAATCAATTATCAAACCCAAACATGATGTCCTGCTACTACACAACATCCAAACCATACATGATTACCAATTTCAATCATCACCCATGATTATCCAAACATGCCATACAACTAATTTAACACGTTCTATCACACTAGAATCCATCCTTGAACATAATAGCAAGTTCCTATCATCCCAAACATGATCATAACATCATACTTCAACGTTTACACAAATAAAGTTTCCCTTTTGGGAAAGAATATCCCAAAATCTATCAAACATCCAAAGTATACATGAATTCATCAATAATATACCAATTCAAGCTCATACTAATATCTAAACATGATCAACAACACTTAAACACCTCAATCTAACAATCTTCATAAACAAAATTTTCTACTTTTGGCAAGCTATGATCAACATCATCAAATTAAAGATTTATAGCATTCATAACAACAATCTAGCATCTAATTATCATCATGAACCCATCCATAACATCAATCCATCACTAGATCACTACTACATGCAAAATAAAGTTACTATTCTTAGTAACCTATGAACAATGCATCAAAATCCCAACTTTCTTGCATAATCAACGTATTCTAACATTCATACAACCCAATAATCATCAAACATTCATCAAACAATCATCCATCAAGCATAATCACAATAATCCCGAATTAGGGTTTGCTTCATAACCAATTTCATGATCAATCCACTAAAAACATAGAATTCTTGCATAATCGACGTTAACTAACATGTATACAATCTAACTAACATGTTAACATCATCAAACAACAACCAATTCGACCCAACAAGGACCAATTTCCAATCTAGGGTTCGGCCATAATGAAGAACATCACAAAACATGAAAAATCTAACCTTTAAACTCGTGTTAACTTGCAATTGATGATTCTAACGTGTTCTAAACCTTGAAATCGACCAAAATCGATGCTTCCTTGATGATTCTAGGCTGAATTCGAAGAGAAGAGGGGAAGAGGAGCTTGATCGCGGCCGAAGGGGTTGAATTAGGGTTTGGGGTTTTGTTTTATTAATTTTTAATTTACATATTTACCCTTTTAACCCTTGTAATTTGTATTTTATAAAAACTAAGCTTTAAACTCTTTGTAAAGTGTTTTTAACTTCATAATATAAAGATATAAACTTATAAAATTCATTATATATCTTATCTTTATAAAAACACAAGACATACGAATAAATAGGCACGTTTCCGCGTTACGCGATAAATTCTTTAATTAACCTTTTATAAATGTGTGAACACATGAACATAACCCAAAATTCACCTAATCATTTAGATTCACAACAAATTAACATTATTCATTATTATTAGGTCACCAACGTTCAATGACAACTAGTGTGTGCCCACGACACGTGTATACAAGACTTAACGGAACTAACGGAGCTTGGTATCGGAAATTTACCGGATGTCACAGCCGGTAACGAAGCTGTAATTGTTAATGAGACCGGGGTTGTGAATACTAGACGGGGATGTTCGTACAAGGAATTCGTGGCTTGTAAACCACGAGAGTTTGATGGCAAAGGTGGAGCCATAGCTCTGACCAGATGGCTTGAAAAGATGGAGGCCGTGATCGACATCAGCAAATGCCTCGATAGTCAAAGAATTAAGTACGCCACTTGCTCACTACAGGTCAAGGCACTGACATGGTGGAACACTCAAATTCAGGCTAGGGGAAGAGAATCCGCGATGCAAATGTCGTGGGATGAGTTCAAGGCCCTAATCACCGAGGAGTACTGTCCTCTCAATGAGATGAAAAAACTTGAGCATGAGTTCTGGAATCATGCCATGGTGGGGGCTGGGCACGCAGCTTACACCGATCGTTTTCATGAGCTAGCAAGGTTGGTTCCGCATCTAGTCACCCCGGAATCAAAAAGGATAGAGAGGTACATTTGGGGACTTGCGCCTCAAATCCGGGCAATGGTAACCGCTACTGCTCCTCCTACTATTCAGAGTGCGATTCTAAAGGCTGGCGCTTTGACCGATGAAATGGTGAGAACGGGAGTTTTGGGTAGAGGAGCTGAAAAGAGAAAGGATTTTGGGGAACGAGCCGATCGAGTGCCGGGAAGTTTGATAAAAGGGCCAAGACAACCAGAAACTTTGTGGCAGTGACGCAGGGCAGGCGAGAGTATGTGGGTCCGCACTCCAAATGTGACAAGTGCAATTATCATCATCCCCCAAGAACGCAGTGCCGGGTGTGCGCGAATTGTAGACGCCCTGGGCATCTTGCAAGAGACTGCAGAACAACGCCGAATATGGTTGCACCGGTCAACGCGGTTAACCCCACCGGGAATGCAAGAGCTTCTTATTAGTGTGGAAGCCTTGATCACTACCGAAACATGTGCCCCAGGCTGAATCGGGCACCGGATCAACAAGGAAACAACCAACAGCAAGTGATGGCCATAGCTGGAAATCAAGGCCTGACCAATCAGGGGAATACAGCTCGGGGACGTGCATTCGTCATTGGAGCCAACGATGCTCGCCAGGACCCGAATGTTGTCACGGGTACGCACTTACTCAATAATCACTTTGCATCTACACTGTTTGATACTGGAGCAGACAATAGCTTTATATCTTCTGAGTTTGTGCAATTGCTTGGTTTGAGCCCTAGTAGGCTAGAAACTAGCTACTCTGTAGAAATGGCCAACGGTAGGATTGTTCAGGCCGATGAAATTATTAGAAGGTGCTCGATAATATTAGAGGACCATACCTTCGATATAGACTTGATACCCTTTGAGTTAGGGAGTTTCGATGTGATTGTGGGAATGGATTGGTTGTCGAAACACGGGGCCGAGATTGTCTGTCGAGACAAGGTAGTGCGAATCCCTATGTCAGACGGGGGAGTACTCAGAATTCAAGGAGAAAGACCGGGGAGAAACTTAAAGCTTATTTCCTGCATGAAAGCACGTCGGAGTTTACGAAAACAGTGCTACTCTTTTCTGGCTCATGTGGTGGAAAAGAAAGAGGAGGAACAGGAATTGACAAATATCCCTATAGTGCGGGATTACCCAGATGTATTCCCAGATGACTTGTCTGGTTTGCCTCCTCCACGACAGGTGGAATTTCGTATTGATTTGGTTCCTGGAGCTACATCGGTAGCAAAGACACCGTATCGGTTGGCACCGTCTGAAATGCAAGAGTTATCTAGCCAGTTACAGGAACTACTGGAGAAGGGTTTTATTCGGCCGAGTCACTCGCCTTGGGGAGCACCAGTGTTATTCGTCAAGAAGAAGGATGGGTCGTTCCGTATGTGCATCGACTACCGTGAGTTGAACAAATTAACTGTGAAGAATCGGTATCCTCTCCCCAGGATCGACGACCTGTTTGATCAGTTACAAGGAGCTTCGTATTTTTCCAAGATCGACCTTCGGTCTGGGTATCACCAACTAAGAGTTTTCGAGGAGGACATACCGAAGACAGCATTTAGAACTCGTTATGGGCACTATGAGTTCTTGGTCATGCCGTTTGGATTGACTAACGCACCAGCTGTGTTCATGGATTTGACGAATCGGGTGTGCAAACCTTACTTGGATAAGTTTGTGATCGTATTCATCGACGACATACTTATCTACTCTCAATCGAAGGAGGACCATGAAGAACACCTTCGGGCAATACTGGAACTGTTAAGAGGAGAGAAACTTTTTGCCAAGTTCTCGAAGTGTGAATTCTGGCTGAGACAGGTGAAGTTTTTGGGTCATGTGGTTAACAAAGACGGGATTCATGTAGATCCCGGCAAGATCGAAGCGGTAAAGAAATGGGATACACCCCAGACACCTTCAGAGATACGGCAGTTCTTAGGATTAGCCGGATACTATCGTCGTTTCATTGCGAACTTTTCAAAGATCGCTCAACCGTTGACATTGCTGACTCAGAAAGACAAGAAGTTTGATTGGGGAGATGCGCAAGAACGGGCGTTCCAAACGCTGAAAGATAAGTTGTGCAATGCACCGATATTGTCCCTCCTGGACGGAACTGATGATTTTGTGGTGTACTGTGATGCTTCGCATCAAGGGTTGGGATGTGTACTAATGCAGAAAGATAAGGTGATCACCTACGCTTCGCGACAACTTAAAGTGAACGAGAAGAACTACACGACTCATGATCTTGAGTTGGGCGTGGTAGTATTCGCACTTAAGATATGGAGGCATTACCTGTATGGAACCAAATGCATCGTATACACAGATCATAAAAGCCTTCAACATATTCTGGATCAGAAGGAACTCAACATGCGACAGCGACGTTGGGTAGAGCTTCTTAGTGACTACGATTGTGAAATCCGGTATCATCTGGGGAAAGCTAACGTAGTGGCTGATGCTCTAATCCGCAAAGAACGCGTGAAACCACTACGTGTTCGATCTTTGGGATTGACCATTCAAACAAATTTGAAAGCTCAGATCCAATTGCGCATAGTAAAGCGTTGAAAGAAGAAAACCTTGCGGAGAAGAATTCCGAGGATTGGATAAACAACTGATGTGCAAGGACGATGGCGTACAGTACTTCGTGGACCGTATATGGGTACCCAAGTGGGGAGGTGTACGTACCTTGGTCATGGATGAAGCACATAAGATACGATATTCTATTCATCCTGGCACAGACAAGATGTACCACGATCTCAAAGATCTGTACTGGTGGCCAGGCCTGAAGAAAGACATTGCCACATACGTCAGCAGGTGCTTGACATGCTCGAAAGTTAAAGCTGGACATCAGAAACCATCGGGATTATTACAGCAACCTGAAATTCCCGAGTGGAAATGGGAGAATATAGCCTGGATTTCATTACCAAACTCCTTAAAACAAGCAACGGCATGACTCGATATGGGTCGTAGTGGATCGAATGACGAAATCAGCACACTTCTTGCCAATCCGAGAAGACTACAAAATGGACAAGTTGGCGAGATTGTACATTAAAGAGGTCGTGACAAGACACGGAGTGCCGGTGTCGATCATCTCCGACCGTGACGGCCGATTCACTTCACGATTTTGGCAAACACTACAGAAAGCAATGGGCACTCGATTAGACATGAGTACCGCCTATCACCCTCAACAGATGGCCAAAGTGAACGAAACATACAAACGCTAGAAGACATGCTGAGAGCATGTGTAATTGACTTTGGTGGTAGTTGGGATACTCATTTGCCATTGATTGAATTCTCATACGATAACAGCTACAACACCAGCATTGGGTGTGCTCCGTTTGAAGCGTTGTACGGAAGGAAGTGTAGATCACCCGTTTGTTGGGCCGAGATTGGTGAAAGTCAGCTAACAGGCCAGAGATCATCCAGGAAACAACCGACAAGATCTTCCAAATCAAAGATTGACTGAAAGCCGCTAGAGATCGCCAAAAAAGCTACGCGGACAATCGTCGAAAGCCTCTAGAATTCAACGTTGGGGACCGAGTATTACTCAAAGTCTCTCCTTGGAAAGGAGTTGTTCAGTTTGGAAAGAAAGGGAAGTTAGCCCCGAGATACGTTGGACCATTCGAGATTACAAAAGGAATTGGTCCAGTGGCTTACCGATTAAGGTTACCCCAAGAACTCAACGGTGTGCATGATACTTTCCATGTGTCGAACCTCAAGAAGTGTTTGGCTGACGAATCACTTCACATACCCATTGACGATATCACAATCGACGAAAAGCTTCATTTTATTGAGGAACCCATTGAGGTCATGGATCGTAAAGTGAAACAGTTGAAGCGCAGTAGAATACCAATTGTTTGCATAAGGTGGAATTCGAATCGAGGGCCAGAGTTTACATGGGAACGGGAAGATCAAATGAAACTCAAATACCCACACTTATTCGTGGATGACACTCTTGGACCTAACTCCACCTGAATTTCGGGACGAAACTCTCTCAACTGGGGGATACTGTGACATCCGTCACCTTAAGGTCCGTCGAACGACATAAATAACATGGAAAATTTTTTATTAATCTTCCTTTTGTTCATGAACTCCTGCTTTACGGAATCATGTCTGCTTATTTTTCCCATGTGCCTGTACTTCCTTCGAGAACGTGTGTTAAGCATAAAACTTTTATAAATTTCATCACCATTACCACCAAGTATATCATTTTTAATTTCGACCATTGTCATTATAAAACCATTTTAGGCTATCAAATGCCATTAAACACGCCTTTAGCCGTAATATAACGAACATTTTAAGATCGTAATCAACCGAAACAAATTTTCGGGAAACTCGAGGGTTAAGTGCAGGGACTAAACTTGTAATTTTGCAAACTTGGGCTGGGTATATAAGCCCCATTTCCAGCCATTTATCCTCATCTTCATCTTCTTCACCTTCAACCTTTTCTCCATTTTTTCTCTCGATTTAGCACCAAAAATCGTCACGTTTGTCGCGTTTTCACTACCAAATCTTGGGTATCATCGTGTGTACGCGTTCCTAGCAGGTAGACAACCTTGTTCAACCCTTTTTGGTTCGGTTTTACTGCTGCGATTTCTAGGGTTTCGGGTGCTCGGGTTCATCCGAGCACATGAGGTCGAGTGGGTGCGTGTGAGGTCTTTCTGCTTTTGTTTCATGTTTGTGTATGTTTGTTGAGTGTTTCTGGAGGTCCTCGTGGTATAAAACCCACGCTAGAGCAGCTCGGGGCTGCTCAGCCCGACCACAGTCCCGATTCTGCAGTTCGGGCGACTGGGTCTGTCATGCGATTGAGCCGTGCGACTGAGTGAGTCGTGCGACTGAATCATGCGTCTGAGTCTATCGTGCGACTGAGTTGTGCGACTAGGCAAGTCGTGCGACTGAGTCGTGCGACTGGGTGTCTGTATGCGATTGAGTCATGCATGTGGATGATTGTGTGCGATTGAGTCAGGTGACCGACTGAGTGTATGCGATTGTCCGTGTTTCGCACAACTGGAGTCCAATCGCACGAATGAAGGTTCAATCGCACGAAAGTAGCTAATTCGCACGATTGAGGGTTGATTCGTGCGCATGGAGGTGGGGCCGTGCGAATGGGTGTGTTGTGTGGTGCGACTGAGTCCAATCGCACGAATGAAGGTTCAATCGCACGAAAGTAGCTAATTCGCATGATTGAAGGTTGATTCGTACGAATGGAAAGTGGGTCGAGCATCTGGTCCCGTCGTGTGTCTGATGATGCGTGTGTCTGCTTGTGTGTGTGCTACCCACGACCGAACCGATACAACCCGAACCGACCAAACATTATTATACGCTTTATACATGTCATTAATGCTTGACCATAACTGTCAATAGGTGTTTGACCGATCATTGCATTCAACTGTTGGAAATCTCGACCTTTCATACTTACCACTTAACATGTGAGTTTCGTGGCCCCTTTTTATGCTTATACTATTTTACAAACATTTACAAACATGGGGAAAAGTATGCTCGCCCGTTTTCTATGCTGTACAACATACATACAATTTTTCATACAAGGAATCAACGTGATACTGTGTTGCACGTACTTATTTGATACATGCTTGGGTCTGCTGTGTGGTTCTATCTTTGCAACTATTTAATTCCAGTTTGGGAACCGACGGTTAGGTATTGGTAGTACTACTGGGTTGACACCCCCACCCTCGTGTTGGTATACTAGTTAGTACCAACAATAGCCAGGTACGGGTCTTGGGTGAATATACGCCGACAATTTCTTTGTGTACGTCGCTAGGTTTGGTTGCAAAGCTCATGTCATGTGATTTTACTTGTGTATATAACTGTATTCACGGTATTCCATATCATTTACTTTATACAGCATTACTTACATTTTTATTACTTAAACCTGCGAGCTCACCAACAAATTTGTTGACCATTTTGAGCATATCTTTTCAGGTGATCAAGCTAGCTGAGGTTCTAGGTGTGCTGCCTTAGTGGAGACCCTAGGATGCATTTTTGGACTAAACATGTTTGACAAACAGTTATTTTGAACAATGTTGAACTGTGTAAACAATTACAATCTTTTGAAACTTGTTCCCGGGTTGTGGGAATTTACATTACAATTTCATCTTTATGTGATTATGTGAATCGTTTATCCTGTTATGCATATGGCTATGTTGTCGTGAACATTGACTATACACGACACAAGTCCCCTTGTTGTCGGGTGTCGTCATGACACGCTTGTCATCATTTTATTATTGCATCTCTATCGCTTACCATGTGTTATGACGATTCCCGTCTCGTCGCAACCCCGTGTTTCCGCTCTTAGCGGGGGTGTGACAAGGCACACCATGTACCAAGTATATTTTTAACCAAATTATTCATAGTTTTAAAATTAACTTGACATATTTGTTTATGCAACACAGTTGACTTATCACTATTAGCTTTGGAAAGAAAGCATGATACTTCACCTAGTGGGGAAGAATTGTTCATATCCAACTTGTACATATCCCATCCCCTGGAGATCTAAGAAGCACCAATTCCTGAGGAATTGTCATCCTGGGTTTGAGGATAATGCACTCGTGTTCTCTAAAAAACATTTGGTGTTCTTTATCATAGAATTAACAAATACTTAGTAGATTGTGTTCAAGCTATTTGACAAAGCTTACTTTGTCAACCTTTAACTTACCATTGGACACACTACCTCTACTAGAAATGTATCCTCTGGCTTCACCTCTAAACTAAGCAGGACCTCCATCAAAATATTCAAATTGTTGAAGAAGAGATCTGTTCCCTATCATGTGCCAGGAGCATCTTTTGTCCATAATCCACACATTTTAATTCTTGTCATGTGGATATGCATGCACATAAGATGAAATGATTAGTTACTATTGGAGGCCCAAGCCTTGCTGGTCTTAGGCTCTTCCAATGTACTTGAGACAATTGAACCAAAATGTATGCATATTGGTTCAATTATGGTATGTAAAGAAGAGGTTTGGCTACAACATCATATTATGATCTTCCAGCCCATCCTTTGGTTGATCAGTGTAGATGAGCCTGTTAGGGCTTGAGCAGCATGACTTGCTTCAGAGGTTTCTTCCTTCTCGGAAGAAGTTCTCACCACCTTTTCTTCTGAAGAAGTCTTCTTCTTGGATGATTTCTTTTGTTTCTTAGATAGTGCTTTGGCTTGACTTCCGAAGCTATTTTCCTTTTGGAAGTATGAGTTTCTTCCAAAAATAACTTGGCTTCAAAAGCCAAGCTTTACTTTTCTTAACCCTTGAACCAAGTGGTAAGGCCCAAATGTGAAACCATCCTTGACTCCTTCTTTCTTAACATTGTTTGCATAGTGTGGGTTTGTTGGATTGTAGTAACAATCTTTAGCCATGTGGTTCTGTAGACCACACATTATGCACTCAAAGTTATTATTCATGGGGAATAGGGTTGTTATTTCTTGCACTTCTTTTCATCTTCAACAGCCTTCAACCTCAACTTTTGATCCTTCAGCTGGAAATGAGTGCGGGTGTTACACTCTTTTCCTGAATCACAACTTCCAACCACTTGGAATCTAGATTACATGAATACACCCTTTTGCATTAGGTTTATCTTCAACTTTGACTCAGCCACCTTCTTGGTAGTTTTTCTTGTTGCCTTGATTTTGTTTCTTTTGTCTTTCATGGTTAAAGGTTGATCATCAGTGGTGTAGATGTGGTTTTCTTACTTATCCTTCTCTGGTGCTCATCATTGTTGCATCATTCTTCTACTCATTAGGTAGTGGGTTAGCTGTTGGAATGTCTTGCTTATCAGTTCTACATCTTTGCTGTCTTACACACACATAAGAGTGTGGTGGCGCGATTTCATTAGTTCCCAACCCATCTTTGTTTTGATAACATACCTTTGAGTGAGAGGATAATGCAATGATGGTTTTGAAGTTATGCTCCTCAATGGCATTCTTCTTTGCTTTAGCCTCAGCTATTACTAGCTGGGCTTGAGCCTTAGTTAACTTGGGATTAAATCCTATATTTGAGCCCTGTAGTTTGAGTGTTCATGTTTTAAAGAAGAAACAGTTTTCTCTAAGTCATCAATTTTGAGTTTATAGTCAGATTTTGCTCTCTTAAAATCAGATTTTACCATGTTTAAGTACTCAATAAAATATTTAATTTCAATGTTATAGTCATGATATATTTTAACTTTAGCAATACTAGATGGAGTACAAAGAAGTTCATATACCTTATTATCTTCAGTTCCAGCCATGAGAGCTTGACTAGTAGTGACATCTTCCACTATAAAGCTCCAATCAACTTCTTGAGCAACAACAACTGTTTGTTGTTCAGTTGGCTTGGTAGTGGCTTTTGGGGTTGTAGGATGTTGGGAGGCTCGAGTAGTTCAAAGATTGGAATTTGGAGCCTTACATTCCCTTGCAAAGTGACCAAGTGGTTGTAGTTGTAGCACTTGGCCTTTGACTTGTCAAACCCAAATTTGTTGTTGGTTGGGTTCTGGGGGAAGTGCCTTCCAGTTCTTTTGAAGAACTTCTTTGCTCTACATGTTAAAAGAGCCATTTTTGGACAATGTCCATATATTCCAAATCATCTGAGCTGAAACACTCGAGATCATCAAAACAAAATGAAAATCTCTAGAGTGCCCATTTCCTAAAACAAAAGCACAACTGTCCTGGAAAGGAGTTAGTTAAGCCTATTAAGACCAGGGTGACTTAGGAAATGTAATGTAAGAACCAGAAGAGGATGATGGTTATTGAGGGTAGTTTAGGTACAACTTGGCATAGGGAGTTCTTGATCCGTTAGCAACATATAGAGCATTGCAGAGGAAGATTTGAAGTTTTGCTCATTTGTTGGCTTTTCTAAGTCTCTATTTCCATACAGTATCCATCAAGGATTCCATATACTTGAGTCATTATGAGAGTGTTGACATTCTTAGTTCTTTTGATAGAGACGTAGGAAAAATTCCAGTCTTGAGGAAGTCCACTCATGAATTTCCTTGTAATGTCTCTATTTATCAAGAATAACTCCCATATCCTGAAGTGAAGAGATTAAGTCCATATATCTAAAATATTGCTGACTCAAGGTCTCACCAGCAATGTATATGAAGTTCTTAAATTGTTCCTTCAATACGTCTTTCTTGGACTCTTTGGAGTCACAGGAACCGGAATACATCAATGTCAAAGCGTCAAAGAAATCTCTGGCGGTATCATAGCGCTGAAAGTCTACCATTATGGAGTTGGTATAGCTGTGAGTAGCACTCTCATGGTTTTGCTGTCAATGTCCATCTTCTTGAAGTCTTTATCGGAGTAATCTTCAACTACTTTCTTAATCATGGAACCATTACCAACCAGGGACTCCACCTTTGGCTTGTATGGACTGGGAGTGATTAACCTCCATATATTACTATCTTGATACTTAATAAAACCTTCAACACGCTTGCACCAGGCTCTGAAATTATTAGGGGTGATAATTGGAGCCTTAGTCATAGTTCCCATCTCAAATTCAGAAGATTTCTAGTTAATAGCCATTTTTGAGTGGAATGAGTGAATGAGTGATGAAACAAGGTGATTTGAGATGGTTAGATCTCACAATCAAGAGCCTAAGAAGCTCTTATACCAATTCTAGGATCGATGTTCTTCTCTCAACACAAGGTTAATCGCTCAAACTCACTTCAAACACACTCGGATGATGAAGAAGGATCTCAACTATGTTGATAACAATATACTAAGTTAATGAACACAATAATGGTTTTCAAGATTCTTGTATATATTACTTCTCAACTCAAATTTACAAGACTCTTACAAGCATAACTAAATGAGTTATAATAAGGAACTATATATATACTACTATCTACAGTCGGTTATACATAGATGACATGTTCATTACTTACTACTAAACAAATACTATATTGTTAGAAGTAAGGTATCTAAGATAAAATGCTATCCAAGATTAAGTAGTCATGACATGTCCATGACTTACGTTTTGTCACCAATCAAAGTTGGTATCTGTACTAACTGAAAAAGGTGAACAGTGGAAGAAAGTATGATCAACTACATGGGCGTAGGAAAGCACCATGCACTATATCAGAGTTGGCAGTGACTATCAGAACGATCATACTTACGTCCACTGGTTCATAGTTGGTTCTTCCAAAGGTTAACTGGTTTCAAAAGAATAAGTTCCCATCCAACACCAGTTTATGATTAGACAAGGAACACCAGTAAAGAATAGAACAAGAACAAGAACGTAATAATATGGTTATCAAGAATAATATATTTGCTCTCAAGTGTTTACAATCAAATAACGGGTACTTGAGATATTTTATACTATATCCTACAGACACATATACTTTGAAGGCTAGCTAGAACCACTAATCTTGACAACATGATCAATGTAAAATCAAAAGACACATTGCCTATTGACTATGATATGCCATAGCTCACATCCTAGTCTAAGACAAAAATAATAAAACTACAAACGTAGAAAGTTACAGACTTAAAACCATAATCTATAATTTTACAAAAATATGGAATCTTCACGAACGCATATAAGTTGGTGAGACATCAAAGGTGGTAGCGAAAAGTAGTTCGGCTTTTATCAAAAGTGATTCAGAAAAAGCACGTATTCTCTGTATTCTGAAGAAACTAGTTTCTTGGATTCGGAAGACTTTGTATTTGAAGGTACGGAAGACTTCATTTTTGGCTTCGAACGATTTGGTCTTTTGCATTCGAAAGATTTGATACTTAGTGTAATTCATTGAGTTGTATTAAATCTTTCAAAGTAACTTCCTTGTATTTTACTTGTAAATACAGAATAAGTTCCCATCCAACACCAGTTTATGATTAGACAAGGAACACAAGTAAAGAACAGAACAAGAACAAGAACATAATAATATGGTTATCAAGAATAATATATTTGCTCTCCAATGTTTACAATCGAATAACGGGTACTTGAGATATTTTATACTACATCCTACAGACACATATACTTTGAAGGCTAGTTGGAACCACTAATCTAGACAACAAGATCAATGTAAAATCAAAAGACAGATTGCCTATTGACTATGATATGCCATAGCTCACATCTTAGTCTAAGAAAAAAATAATAAAACTACAAAAGTAGAAAATTACAGACCTAAAACCATAATCTATAGTTTTACAAAAACATGGAATCTTCACCAACGCATATAAGTTGGTGAGACTTCAAAGGTGGCAGGGAAAAGTAGTTCAGCTTTTATCAAAAGTGATTCAGAAAAAGCACGTATTCTCTGTATTCTGAAGAAACTAGTTTCTCGGATTCGGAAGACTTTGTATTTGAAGGTACGAAAGACTTCATTTTTGGCTTCGAACGATTTAGTCTTTTGCATTCGGAAGATTTGATACTTAGTGTAATTCATTGAGTTGTATTAAATCTTTCAAAGTAACATCCTTGTATTTTACTTGTAAATGTTGAAAGCTCTTTGGTTATATAGTCTCTAAGAGTAATCCTTACAATAAACAATATACATAACACTTCAATAAAAATGGTAAAACTAAAATATGGCAGTTTTTTTATTGTTGCTTTTATTATCACCACTCTTTTCAATTATATTAAAAACACTATTGAACATGAATATAAGCAAGATGGGTGCATATATGCACCTAATAAAAACTATAAATATCATATTTATTTACAATATACCTTAAAAGTACTAATTTATAAGCAATTTGATTAATTTATATAATAAACAATATAAGAATTTAAGCGGTTCTTTGTGGTTGTTTAAAATTAATCCATTACACTACACCACTTTATATTAAACTCATTACACATTCTATATTAAATCACTTTATCAAACTATAATTTGGGTTAAAACTATTTAACCCTTTTAACTAACTCATCACTCACAAATAATTTAAAACCCATTAAAAAAAGAAAAAATAGTAAAATAATATTTTTTTCATTTACGACCATTTTTCTAATCACCACGACCCCTAAATCCTCGGCAGCAGCTCTGTTATTATTTTATGTTGCTATCTATATTACCAACGTCTTCAGCACATAACACATTTTTTTTGTTTTTTAACATTTTAAAATCTTAATAACAAAAGTGGCATATTGGTTTAGACCATGCACTACTTAGGCAGTCGGCGTATATTTGGGATTCATGACCCTCATCTCAAGCAGGCTCAAACCATTTTTAATTTGTTTTTCATTTTTAAATTTTTCTTTTTATTTTTTTTACCTCTTTTTGGGCTTTTTTATTTTTAAATTGTAAAACTATGCTCGTATTAAATATAAAAACACTCGTTCTTATGATGTATTTCTTTTAAGGATTACGCATAAAAAGTTATGAACGATAAAAAATGTGGAATATGAATGTGTAGGGTTTTAGTTTGATCTTCCTATTATCTAATGATCTCAAATTTGCATCTATTTATCAAAGTGTTACCTTGTGCATTTCAACTACAAAATATAAATTAAAATTTCTATGTTTTAGGTTACTTCTATACATTTTAAGAGTTTTTCTTCTAAATATAATAACTTTATGGTTGTTACATTCTATACATTTTGAGATTTTTTTTTATTTTTGTTTATAGCTCAACCTCATGCCTATTAATGCTACCTAATTTTACACCATGAACACAAAATTTTTAAATGTTATCTTTTTAACAATATGCATAAATATAAGGGTAATTTTATAAAAGAGTAATTGCAGAACCAATGAAGTGTGATCATTTACAACATAACAACACAAAGAGGAGAGTAACTTAACTTAATCAAACAGTGAACTGGATTAATCACAAGTAAAGATACTAAGAACACAAGTAATTAAGAGACTGAACAAAAGAGCAAGATACATAAGGAGATGATTTTTAAGATTAAAGTATATTGTTTTCTCAAAGTTCTATTACAAGTGTTACAAAGCATAAAAGAAAGTTACAAGAACATGAGATACTTATACTACATCGTATAGTCGGTCATACTTTGAAGGCCAGCTGGATACAATTGACTAGACACAACACATAATCAATTGTAGAGTCAAAAAGGTAGATTGCCTTTTTGACTTTGTGACTATGACATACCATAGCTCACATCCTTATCTATTACCAAAAATGATAAAGTACATGAAGTAGAAAGTTTACACACTCAAGACCTCAATGTACAGTTACTAAAAGCATGGACCTTTTCACCAATTCATGTAAGTCGGTGACTTTACAGAGTTACAGCGGAAAGGGATTCAGCTTTAGGGAAAAGTACATCAGATAAAGCATGTTATTAAAAATCTGCAGAAGAAATTTGTCTTCAAGTGTTGGCTTCTGAAGACTTTGTCTCTAAAGCTTCGAAAGACTTCATCTTTGGCTTTGGAAGATATTGGTCTTGGCTTCGGAAGATTTCACACTTAGAATATTTCTGTTGCATGTGTGAAACTTCTGAAGCATTCTTCTTCAGTGTACTTATGCAGTATGCATGCAGAAAGACTTTGGGTGTTTGGTTGCTTCAGCCTCTTCATATAATCTCTACAAATTCCCCCTAGGTTGATGCTACCAAAACACTTAAAGACTTCAGATATTGATAGTCCTCATCATGATAATGACCAGCCCTTTCTTCATAAGATAATAAGGATCCTTTAAACTATCAAAGTGTCTTTTCATGTCAAAGAGATCATGTAGAGGCAGATTGAACATGTCTTGCCATGTGTAGACATCCTTAATGCCTTGATCTTTAATGACATGCCATCTTTCCGGATTTGTGGTGTATGTCCAGGACAAGATGGGTCTTCCTGATACTAGAGGAAGTACTTGATTAGGAGTTGATGGAGCATCCTATGGTTGCACATCCTTAGGATGTTCTGACTCATCCTGAGGTTCAAAAATGGATGCAGCTTTCGTCTTCTTTGGCTTTGGCTTTGAAGCTATCCTTTTCTTTCTCTTTGTTACTTTTAACTAAGAAGACTGGCCTGAAGCACCTGATTGATCTTCATTGTCTTTCTCAGTTGGGTCTTCCACTCTCACAGGTTCAAAAAGAGAGGGAGGTTGACCCTGCTGTTGATCAGAAGATGAAGCTTGCTGAGATTCAGCAGGAGGTCCAGGTTGCGTTGTCTCTGGTTGTTCAACCTTAACCTCCACTTCAGGTGGAGCTTGACTTGGAGGGGAGTGTAAGTCTATGAGCTCTCCATGTTTGATATCTTCTTCATTACCCTGATATGCTCATGCATAATGGACAGAGACATAGGGCCAAGTCTCCTTCCAAAAATCCATATAACTTCAAGAAGCTCATCATCCTCTGCCTGTGTGCAGCCTTGTATATACATGTGTACCTAGTTTCTGAGCTTAAAATATCTTTATTGTCTTACACATATGTAATAGAATGGGTACTTAATGAAATACAATGTGTGGTTGTGCTTATAATGTTGAATATTTCAATGCTTAGTATGTATTACGCTTATTGAACTAACTATATAGGTTTGTGGTTGTTTGAATAGATCTAAGTCAAATAATGATTGTGAAACATATTCAAACTTAATAATATGAAGTTCTCATGCGAATGGCCCATGCTAATGGACCATACGCATGAATAACTTCATGCTAATGAATTAGTCGCACGACTAAACCAGGAGACTGGATCAGTCGCATGATTGTAACATGAGACTGACTCAGTCGCACGACTGAACACTCAATCGTGCGAATGGATCAACCACATGACTCAATCGCACAACTGAACCATGCTAATAGTTCAGTCACTTGAATGAGAAACCCTAACCAATAAATACCACTTAAGTCGTGGAAAAACATAACACTTCGAAAACCAACGTAATAAATCGTACCCTAGCCGTCCAGAGACCACTAAGAACTTGTTTCAAGTTCATAGATCGCACTAGATCGATTACCAATCGTTCTTAACGTTTAGATTCAATCCACAATTGTTTCTAGATGCGTTCTCACTAATTAGATTTCCAATCAAATAGGATTCTGCACTATTTGGTTCGGTATACACGTATATCAGTTAGTATTTTGTTCAATACACGATCCTAACAAGTGGTATCAGAGCTTTGGCTCTTGATCTAAGTGTGATTCAATTATTTTTGATAAAAAAATTTTGTTTTTTCACTAAAAACACAATCTTTTTATGTAAAACAGTGTCTTAGACGTTTCCAGTTCGTAAAGTTAACTTTTTCCGGCATACGGCAATCAGGGTTAGTGAAAATTCGAGTTTTTACATCCAAAATACCTTAAACCTACGAATTTTCAAGTTTCAGCAGCTCCAGACGCACGTTCGACTCAATCGCACGGCTGAATTCATACGCAGAATTCCTCATACGCATAATTGGACTTATTCGTACTTCCATTCCTACGATTGAACTGTCTAGTCACATCGTTCATTTGCACCTGTCCATACGCACGATTGATTCATCCGCATTGGTTCATTCGCACGTTTGAGCCATCCGCATTGTTCAATCGAACGATTAGCCCAATCGCACTCCTCCATTCGCACGAGTAAAGCAGTTTGTTCCTAAGTTTAAAATTTATAGTAATGGAAGACCAGTATTTAGCGTTCACCGCAGGTAGGGATTCGAGGATCTAGAATCTATTCCTTCTGGAAAACGAAGTGAGGAATCACAACAAACCCCCTAAGCTAAGTCGTTAGGTGATTAGCCATAGTGGAAGAAAAGATTTGAGATCTACTTGAATGGTATAGATCCCAATTTGTGGGAGTCGATAGAGATAGGGTACAGCATGCCTGTAGGTGCAAATGGAGTCAAACTTACATTAGGAGGCATGACTAATGGACAAAAGGTTAAGTATAATGCTGAGAAGAAAGTCTATGCATTGCTTACTCAGTCAATTCCGAAGGACATTTTCCATCAATTTTCTGAGAACAAGCAAGCAAAGAAACTATGGGATGCATTGGAAAAGATATATGAGGGAAATGCATCGTGAAAGCGCTGAAAGGCCAAAGCGTTGAAGAAGGAGTTTGACAACTTCTCGTCAATGGGAAAGGAGAGCTTAGACGATGTTATTGATCATTTCTACCATCTGATGAGTGAGCTGCACACTCATGGAGTTACTACGTCTATGGAAGACAAAGTTTCAAACTTTGCAGATGGTTTGCCCGAGAAGTGAAGTTCATTGGTCTCTAACCTCAGAGAGATTAATATGCTCGCGAAGATAGACATCAATGACATCATTCTGAAACTATAGGAGGAGGAGTTGAGGATGAAGTACAGGGTATAAAAGTCTACTTATAATCAGAACCCAACCTTGTACAACTCAACTCCTTAAGCCAAAACATCTGGAGCTCCACTACAAACAACCTTTATGTTGAGTTCAGCTGGTCCATCTCAAGCCTCTTCTTCAGGATATGACACGTCAGGGTTGTCTAGTACCCAATACCTTGCACCTGAAGCTAATGCTACAAAACCGAAGACCGAGAATCTCGGGAATGTGACTGTTGAGGTAGAAAAGGAACACATGGACCTCTTAGCAGTGGTAGTCCACTCCTATGATGGGCTAGTTGCTGGGAACTACCATCTGGCAGATGAGGACTACGAGCAGGTAGACGAAACAGAGCTGGAACGGATGGATATAATATGGGCCTTAGCAAGTGCTGTCCGGAGAGCTAAGAAGTTTTCCATGAAGACCGGAGAGAATCTGATTGCCACTAAGGACACAACCTTTGGCTTTGACAAGTCAAAAGTTACCTGCTTCAACTGTGGGGAATATGGGCACTTCAAACGTGAATGTGTGAAGCCCAAGAAGACGGGAAATGGGAATCCATCTCATCTTTCTCTCATCAGGAGAAGCCCACAAATAGTCCTACCTCGTCGAGCAAAGACCCTAAAGCCTTAACAGCTCATGATGATGAAGGACAAGATTGGAGCTTCCGGTTTGTGTCTCTGGGAGAATCCAACATTGCTAGTGTCGAGGACTTAGACGACGACTCAGCAAGTGAGGGTGATATTGCAGTGGAGCTTGCGATGTCAAACATTGAAGAATCTGCAATAGTAGTTGATCACCTACCTCAAGAAAGGACAAGTACAACAAGTCCAGAATCACCGAAACCAGAGAAGTCAGACACTACTTTGATGCTTGATTCAACCACTCCCTCTTAGGTAAGCTCTACTACTCAACTATTTAATAATCATGCTTGTTCTGATTGTAATAAATTTAGGAAAAGCATTGATTTAAAATTTGCTAGGTTATTAGATCATAATGATAGCTTAGTAAAGGACTTACAACTATGCACAGAAGCCAATAGAGTTCTAAAACAGAATGAGCACAGTTATAAAGAAAAGATAGACCTTTTAAACAAACAGCTTAGGGAAACTAAAGTAGTAGCCTTTAACCAAGCTAATGACATTAGGTTCTATCTAAACTCCCTTGAAGACAATAAGAAACAAAAGGCTATTTTAGAAGTAGAAGTAAATTCCTTAAAGCAAAAACTGCACAGTTGGACAAGTTCATCCCACATTGTCCAACACTTAGTGAGAGAGCGTAATAATAGGGAGGGATTGGGATATAAAGTGGTTCCACCACCACATGAGACCTTGATGAATGCAAAAAGTAAACAATAAATAATAACCAATCAAGGATCAAGTGGTGTCCACTCCTCTTGTAAGTGATCCAGATTCCGAATGTAAAGCAAATGAATCTGTCACTAAACAAAAGGATACCACCATAAAATCAAAAGGTAAAATGCCTTGTGTAATTTTGGATGAACAATTTGAAAAGGTGAAAGTTAAGTCTGGGTCAACCAAGTCTAATTCTGAACCTGAAAAGACCAAACATATTAACCACCCACATGCTTCATGTCTAAGTCTAGAGAAACAAAAGGGTAAAGATGTTAAAAATGTTCTAACAATTATTTTCTTAAACCAGATAAAACATCTAAGCTAGAAATGTCAAAACCCAAACAAAAAAGTGTCACACATGTGCCTCACACTTCTCCACAGAAACAGATGAATCGTCAAATTTAAAGCGGATCATGCTACAAGTGTGGCAAGTATGGGCGCATAGCGTCTTATTGTCCTTATTATCAGACGCGAAGAAGGTTGAACTTTACAACACAAAATTAAGCTCTTCCAAAAGAAGATCCATGACTCCACCAAAAGGAGTAATTGAAACTAAAGTTCAATTATCAACTAGTCGTCTGTTTATCACAAACAGACCTGCATAAGACTGGCTTATGGAAAGAGAAATCTATCCGTGAATCTGATAATGAGAACAAGAAGGTGATAGATCTTCCCTCACCCTCAAAAGGTCAATGGGTGGATTTATGATGTGTGATGCATCTGGGTCACCCAAGCCAGTTAAGGCTTGGGTCCCTAACCTCAACTAATTATTTCCATTAAATGTGCAGGGTGTTCGCTACAATGCTGAAACAGACACGTGGATTGTAGATAGCGGAGCATCAAGGCACATGAATGGAAACTGGGCACTCCTATCCAATGTCAAACAAATCAAAGGAGGTCATGTTTCTCTTGTTGGAAACAAAGGAGGGTACATCACAGCTCAAGGGGAGGTAGGGAACCAGAAAGTAAAGTTTGATAAGGTAAACTACGTTCAACAGCTTCAAAACAATTTACTTTGTGTGTCCTAAATTTGTGACAATGGTTTTAAGGTAGTTTTTGATAACAAAAAGTGATATGTCCTGCAAAAGGACTAAGTGATCCCGAAGGACCAAGTCTTAATGTCAGCCTCAAGATATAATGACCTTTATGTTTTGGATCTATCAAAGGCCTCAACAACAGATCATCAAGTACAGTGCTTCCTATCAAAAGCTACTGAGAAGGATTCAATCTCCTGGCATAGGAGAATGGGGCACATCAATCCACAGAAGATGAACCACTTGATCCAGAATGATCTCGTGCGGGGAGTCAATGTCAAGAACTTCCAACTCCTGGATTTTTGTGTCGCCTGCATGAAAGGAAAACAGACAAAGAAGTCTTATAAGGGAAAGAAAGTTATTTCTATAGAACTACCTCTTGAGCTTCTTCACATGGATCTGTTTGGTCTAGTAAGTACAAGGAGCATCGTAGGCGACTTGTACTGCTATGTAGTTACAGATGACTACTCAAGATTCTCTTGGGTGATGTTTCTGAAATCAAAAGCAGAAACATTTGAGTCATAAAAAGAATTGGTAACTACACTAGAGTCTCTCTACAAGCTGAAGGTGAGACAAGTACGCTCAGACAACGGAACTGAGTTCAAGAACCAATGGATGGAGGCTTTCTACAAAGAAAAAGGAATGTGCACCAGTTCACTTCGCCTACACTCCTCAGATGAACAGTGTTGCTAAGAGAAATAACCACAGCTTAATAGAGACCGCACGCACAATGCTAGCAGACTCGAAACTGCCTATCCAATTCTGGAATGAGGCGGTAGCCAATGCGTGTTACACATTAAATTGAGTTCTGGTAGTAAACCGTCATGGCTAGACGTGTTACGAGTTACTTCAACAACGTAAAGCAAATCTGGAGTATCTCGAACCATTTGGAGCACCATGCACGTTGCTAAAGAAAAATCGGGATGGGAAGTTTAGTGAGAAAGCTGAAGAGGGAATCTTCTTAGGATACAACATACTGAATAAGTGACTTTATAACAACTCAACGGGTCAAGTAGAGGTGTGGTGTAACCTCGACGTTCAGAGATACACCACCCCACCTATTGGAAAAGGACCCGCTTTCTTTTTCGACTATGATGGATTCTTCAAGTCCTTCAACATCCCTCTCTCCACTTCTGATGATTAGTTAGTAGCCAAAATGATGTATGATTTTCTAAACACACCATCTTAGGAATCTACATCATCTGGCTCACAAGGTGATTCCTCTACAAACTCAGGGGGAGCACTTGAGGTAAGTGGCTCTTGCTTTGACGATGAAGCCGTGGAGAATGATCAGGACCCTCAGGAGCAACAGGTCCCTCCTACTACAAGTCCACAAGCATATGACATTGATGCCTTTAAGTCTTCGAAACCTCACACTCCTACTGCCTCAGATACTAAACCAAATGTTCATAATCTTGATTCTGAGGTAGTTGTTCCCACCACTCCAGGATCATGACTAAATGTCTATCATCCTCTGGACAATGTCATTGGGGATGTCAAATCAGGAGTTCAGACTAGAAATCAGCTGTATTCAGCTGATTATGCTCAGTAAGGGAGAAAGGGTACCTTCATGATGGTGCTTATCATTGTTTTGTGTCTCAGTTCGAGCCAAAATACATTAGTGAAGCCCTAAATGATGAGGCATGAGTGAGTGTTTTTCACCATCTAGTTGAGTGCTCCACTTGCTACAAACCATGATGTAGCGCCCGATGATAATGGTGATCTAGTTGATGTCACCATGTACCGAGGAATGATTGGATCCCTCATGTACCTCACTACCTCAAGACCTGATATCATGTATGCAACGTGTCTTTGTTCAAGATATGAGGCAAAACGAAAAGTTAACCATCTGACCGGGGTCAAAAGGATATTTCGTTATCTGAAGGGTACACCAACACTTGGATTGTGGTATCCTCATGACGATGACTTTGAGCAAACTGCGTACACTAACTTGGATTATGGCGGCTGCAAGATGAATTACAAATCAACATCAGTAGGTTGTCAATTCTTTGGGAGAAGATTAGTCTTGTGGAAGTGTAAGAAGCAAACATCAGTTGCGTTGTCAACTTGTGAAGCTGAATATGTTGATGCAGCAAGTTGTTGTTCTTAAATCATCTAGATTTAACAACAGATGCGGGACTATGGTTTGCAATTTTCTAACACTCCTATTTTTGTTGATAATTCTGCTGCAATAGTGGAAAAACATAACTCTTCGAAAACCTACGTACTAAATCATACCTTAGCCGTCCAGAGACCTCTAAGAACCTGTTCCAACTTCATAGATCGCACTAGATCGATTACCAATCATTCTTAACTTTTAGATTCAATCCACAACTGTTTCTACGTGCGTTCTCACTGATTGGATCACCAATCAAATAGGATTACGCACTATTTGATTCTGTATACACGTATATCAGTTAGTATTTCGTTCAATACACAATCCTAACAAGACTTCTTCATGCTCTTTTGGATGTTGGCTCTTGACTTAGCACCTTCTGCCCTTAGTTTCCTTTTAGTTGTCTTTCTTTCCTTGACTATCTCCAGTTCTAGTTGTTTGAGATACTCAAACTCAATATAGCCATAGGATAAGGGAGGAAGTGGTTTTGTCTAGTAGAGGCCTGTGGCACTCAGGTAGTTGATCATCTTGATCTTGTCTTCTTCTTTATCTACTAGAGTTCTTGTTAAACCACATCCTCATACATAGGACTTTCTTAACTGGGGAGAGAGTAGGCACATGCTTGTACAATCTTTTCTTTCTTCTATCTTCTTTGATTTGTACTAGTAGCTTTGCATCTTCTGTCTCTTTCTTCTCCTTTGACCATTCCATGTCAACCAGTTCATTTAGTTCCTCCAAGGGGAGAGAAATGACATTGTAAATGTCATAGTTCATGGTTTGCAGGCAGTTGATCCTGACTGCCCTCAACTCATCATCCTGAGTGTTTGGTCTAGGGGCAGACCTGATTGCAATTCCATAATTCTTGCAGACCTAGAAGAGGAACTTTCTCCCCTTAGCTTCTTTTTCCTCTCTCTCTTTCCTCCTCCTCAACCTCCTAAGATGTCATCTTTTTTTCCCTTTGTCACTCACAGACCTTTATGACTCAAGGTGGAGAGAGCTTTGACCTTCATTTCTTGATATACCTTTTGAGCTCTGGCCAGAGAGAGATTGAGAAGCACCTTCACCAGCAGGTGTCTCAAAAAGGGTATGGATCTTTACAGCAGTTGATGTTGGTGGGACAGGGCTCTTAGGTTCTACCATTAGGCCTTCAGTCAAGGTTTCCCCTATGAAACTAATCTTAGGGTCTGCCTCAACATCCAGTTTACTAATGGCATTGCCTGATTGCCTTAGTCTTCTTCTAAAGATGAACTCTACAATGATCCTATCCTAGATTCTTTGAGCCATCCTATCAGCTTGTCTTAATTGGCTTGGATTGAAAACTGACATGTTGACTAGATCCAAACTATCATAGAAGTTCAAGGTGTGAAAGTTGAAGATCTCTTATTGTCCTTGAACTCTAAGAATGATAAGGGCTCTTCTGTTGTTGTCATACCTCCACCCAATGTTATGATTTGTAGATGGTGGAGATGACATATCCCTTGGTATTCTTTCCTCAAATAGACTATGTATTAAGGAGTGTACAGAGTCCATATCAATATGAACTTGATGAAGTTTCTGAGTATGCACAATTGCAAGTGAGGATGGTGAGTCCTTATTGTTCATACTCTGTAAAGAACTCCCAGGTTTGGTGACTGTAATGACTTTCTCCCACTTTTTGGTAGCATCACCCACTTGCATAGGTGAGTCAGGAGTTAGTTCAATCACAACCACAAGTTCTTGTGTTCCTAGTTGAGCTCTTCTTAATGATCTCCCAGCTAGTTTTTCCTTAAGATAAGAAATCTCAAGTTGCTGATCATTGATCTTGTTATGTAAGGTAGTCACCTGATATTCAAGGTGACTTACCTTTGAGACTAAATAGGTGCATGTTTTAGACGGTTTTTGCACCTTTAGTCTTAAATTCCCCTCATCTTCATCAGAAGAATCATTGGGGGATGAGATGATTGGACCAGAGTCCTCTCTCTCAGCACTAGCTTGAGGTTCTTGGCTGCTAGATTTCCTTTGCTCACTGGCAACCTCAGTTCAGATGTTAGTGGGCTGAGTTGCTATGGGTGACATCTTAATGATGGAATCACTTTCAATAGTGAGAGCCTCTTCCATATGGACATCCTGAACAGGTTTAGAAGTGTCCACCTCATTCTTGGGTGACTGATGTGGGCTAGAAGTAGGAGACTCGGGAGCACTCAACCGGGGAAAGTATACAGAAAAGACAGTTCTTTTCTATTATATTAGTATTAATTCATATTAGATTAGTCTTAGTTAGTGATCCCGGCTTAGTGAGTCCTTTCTTCAGTGATGAACTGTTGGCGGCAGTCCTACATTTTGTCTCTGTGGACCGAGGAGAAAGGGGGCTCGGCGCTTGGTCAACCATGTTCCCTACGTACCCTCTCGTTATTCCCATGATTCCCCGTTGCACCTATTCTCCGCAACCGTCGGTTCAGATCTATCTCGGGCTTCGAGTAGGGGAAAGAAAAGAGAATTGTGGTACTCACTAAAACCTAGATCTTCATCAGTGTAGAAGTCAAGGTTGGTATTGCTTGGTTTAGATCTAAAGGCTGGGGATGGTAACTGTCCCTTAAAGGTTGATCACTTGAGTGTTAAGACTCAGAGTGATGGCTTAAGGTAGTTTGGCTTATGAGCTCATCAGTCTGAGCATAAGGAACCTCAACGCTGATCATTAAAGTAATGGGAGTGGTCTACTCCTCAGGAGAAGTGGGAGCTCCAGTGTCCACTTCTTCCTATGTGGGTGAGTATATGGGGGTCTCCGCAGACTGAATAGTATGATAGGGGTTCGTTTGGATTTTCTTTGGTAGGTGAGGGTGATTTGTGGTTGTTCAGGTAGTTAGGAAGTAGAAGGTGTGGGTTCAACACTAGCTGGTGCTGCTAGGTTGTCACCTTGAGCAATGGGCTCCAACATTTTTGGGACAAGAGTTATTTCTACCCCAGAGAAGCCAACAGTAGGCTTTCTCAAAATTTTAAAGATGTCGGGCTATATCTGTCCTAATTTAAGAATATTATATGTTCCCTTAACTGTGAGCCCAGTTCATAGTTAAGAATGTATTGAACATATCTAAGGAACATGTAATACTCTAAGGAGTCCAAGTTTGTAAGCAGATTAGTATAAACAAACTAAGAATACCTGAACTTGACCCCCTGAACCATCCCATGAATGATGAAGGAGAGATCCTCAGGAATCTGGTCCCATCCACCATGCTTGTTTGATAAGTTGTGGATAACCACATGGAGCAGGAATTTCCATTGGGATGAGACCTTCCCTTTCCTAAAGGTTAACAACTTCCTTAGGACAGAACACCTCACCTTCTTCATCATCCAGCTGAAGATGCATGTTGATGATGGCCGGAGTGATGAAGATTGTTCTCCCCTGCATTGTGGTAGACAGTGCCTTCTCCCCATCAATTACGACCTCTTGGCAGGTCTTCCAAAATTCTCGCAGATAATCCTCATAAAGAGGATGATCAATGGTTAGGGAGGTGAAATAGTTCGACAGAGCTAAAAAACAGCAAACCTTTGATAAATGAGGATCTTTCTCAAAGCTTAACAAAGCAACCTGATTATGTTACACGTGTTACTGCATGGTAAAGTTCGGGTCATTTCTGTGATGAGGGTTGGCCATTCGGAGAGAGCTTAAGGATGAAGAAAGATGAAAGAAAGTGATTTCAAAAAGAAATTTGGGTTTTAGATCTGGAGGAAGAAGGAGATGATAGAAAGAGGGGGAAACCGTTGGGTTATATATGAAAAAGAATTTGAGATAAAGTTTAATGAAAGAGGATAAACTTTGAAATCCGGATGTCGGTCCAACATTTGAAAAAGTAGTTTACTTTTGCTCAAAAAGTAGTTTTCTTGGAAGTCAAAAAGCTTCCGAAGTTAAATTATCTTTGGAAGTTTTAATGAAAAAGCTTCCGAAGCTAAAATGACTTCGGAAGATTTTCCTAGGAGTTGCGAAAATTTTGCTTCGGAAGAAAAAATTAAGACTTGAATGCTTTGTCCAGATGAACAAAGCTTTCGTCGGAAGAGAATGGTCCTTGAAAGCATATAAGTGTCAGAGACAAGTATTTAAGCTTCGGAAGATATTTCAAAAATTTCTTCCGAAGGTAAATTTCTTAGACAATTATTTTTTTGAAGGCATGAATTTCTTCTGAGATAAAAGTATATCTTTCGAATGATTAGAAATTTTCAAAAATCTAAAGAAAGTCTTTAGAAAGATTTTCATTCAAGGAAAACATGAGCTCATGAAAGTGATGAACTAGATAACTTAGGACACACATATTTAAGAAATAATAAGAATTAGTTTTAAGAAAAACCTACTCAAAGTTGATCATCCCAATAGCTGATATTAGATATTTAAATCTTTATCATCAAAAGACTTTGTAAACAGATCATCATATTATTCATCTGTGTGAACTTTGATTAGTTTAATTAATCCCTTTTCATAATTATCTCTTATTAAATGATACCTAATGTTGATGTGTTTAGTCCTTGAGTGTTGCATAGGATTCTCTGTGATAGAGATAGCACTATTGTTGTCTATGTGAGTGGAAGTCTCCTTGAAGTTTAACCCATTGTCTAGTATCTGATTCTGAATGCAAAGCACTTGAGCACATTAGCTTGCAGCGGCAATGTATTCAGCTTCAGAAGTTGATGCAGATGCTGGAGCATATATGTTATATATAGTGTGTCTGTCACTTGTCGAATAGTCTAGGCTTAATAAAATACACCTGATATGTTGTAAACACATGAAACTAGGTCATTCGCAGGGGCATATATGAATGAGACTCAGTCGTACGACTTAGCCATGCTAATGGATCAGTTGTGCGACTAAGAGATGCTATTGGGCCATTCGTAAGACTGAACCATAAGTATGGTCCTGTCGTACGATTGGGCCATACGCATGGCCCAATCATACAAATGGGCCTAGTTGCATCTGATATGGGCTGAGGCCTATAAATACCAGTTTGATTGTGTAGAGTGATTAAGGGTTTTGAGGAGTATGCCTGGCACCTAGGTGCTGCCGGATGAGAGGGGAGATCATGCTTGATCTCCCCTTGCAAAGAGTTATGATTGTTATGTTGTAACGAGCTTGTAATCATTAGGTTTTATCAATGGAACCATCTTATTATAGTTCTTTTTATTGCTTGTCTCTTGGTTTTGGTTTTGTTTCCTTCCGTCAAGAACGTGCTCGGGTGTCAACCGATCCAGTGACTTCACAACTGGTATCAGAGCCAGGTTACTACTGGAATGATCCAACAATCATTCTAGTAACCGAGCTCTTGATTTCTAGATCTATTTTCAGGTTCCTTAACATTAAACCCACTTTTTGTTCTTCGTGTTTTGCTCAGATCTTGGTTCTTGGTTAAAATAGAACTCGGAAACACGTTCTTATCACCCTTGCGAATCTGATGATGTCTATTTTGTTTCGGTTCATGTAAAATTCATCAGATTAGGATTTTTGATGGCCATCGCGGCTGCAGATCTAAAAATATGCGTGCAGATCCGCTCATGCGACTGAACCATGCGAATGGACCATTCGTACGACTCGACCATGCTAATGGACCATTCATACGACTGGACCATGCTAATGGACCACTCGTACGAATGGACCATGCTAATGGACCACTCGTACGACTTGACCATGCTAATGGACCATTCGTACGACTGGACAATGCTAATGGATCATTAGTACGACTGGACCATTTGTACGACTGCAATGCAACTGGACCAGTCTTATGACCAGTCATGCTACTGGACCAGTCTTATGTCCACTCATGCTACTGGAACAGTCTTGTGACCAGTCATGCTACTGGACCAGTCTTATGACTAGTCTCATGAAGATATCATTCGTATTATCCACTCACGCGAATGTGATAATTGTACTCCATGTCATACGAATGAACGGTGTTCCAGACCCAAAAAAGAGTTCTAGAACTACCTTTGCATAGATTTGAGGATGAGCGAAGCACATTCACCTTGAGGTGCTTTTTTCAAATAAGTTCGATGGATACCCCATTATTCGTTAGACTTCAAGAATAGGTGATTGTACATAGAACACAAAAGAGAGAAGAGAAGATGTCAGCAGTCGGTCCTGATTTTGTGGGGTAGTCAGGAGCATCTTACTATTTATGGGCCAATCAAAGTTTTATTTTTCCACACACAGAGGATTCGAACTCTTAGGTGGAATCCATGTTTAGAGAAATTGAAGACACAATCAGAAAGTGATGATGTGAGCCAGTTTCTGATGATGAATCTAAGTGCATGCTGATTTGTTTGAGATTGTCAGTTGTGGATTGGAACCTTCTACTTTTTGCCCAATACACCGTATGAAGACGCCAGGAGAGCACAACGTTTACATATTGGGATATGCTGCATTTGAGGGGAAATTTTTGTAGGTGTTAAGGTTAATCAGGTTACCATGTGTGAAATTTGAAGCAATGGAAAATGGTTTATGTCATTATCCAGAAAAAATCAATCATATAGGGAATATTGCTTCTATGATGGTGTTCTGCAAAGTAAACGAAAGCTATTGTGCCTAAATTCATTTTCAGGGATACTATAGCAACCTGACGGATCGGCAACATTGGCTAATATGGTCTTTCGTTTGATTCTATTGGAACCCGAGCAATGATTGACTGAAGATTGTAAGAGGTGTTATCTACTATTCTCAAGCAATGTCCAAGGAGGAATTTGTCGGAGCATATATTGTCATATATAGTGTGTCTGTCACTTGTTGAATAGTATAGGCTTAATGAAATACACCCGATATGTTGTAAACACATAAAACTGGGTCATTTGTAGGGGCATATGCGAATGAGACTCAATCATACGACTGAGCCATTCTAATGGACCAATCGTGCGACTAAGAGATGCGATTCGGCTATTCGTAAGACTAAACCATAAGTATGGTCTAGTCGTACGATTGGGCCATACGCATGGCCCAATCGTACGAATGGGCCCAGTCGCATCTGATATGGGCTGGGGCCTATAAATACCAGTTTCATTGTGTAAAGAGATTAAGGATTGTGCCTGGGGCCTAGGTGCTGCCGGATGAGAGGGGAGATCATGCTTAATCTCCCCTTGCCAAGAGTCTTGATTCTTATGTTTAAAGAGCTTGTAATCATTAGGTTTATCAATGAAACCATTATATTCTTGTTTGTTCTATTGATTGTCTCTTGGTTTTGGCTTTTGTTTCCTTCAGTCAAGAACACGCTCGGATGTCAACCGATCTAGCGCCTTCACAGCAGAGACACAAAATTGTTTCTTGCATTGCCATAAGACAAGCCTTCCACCAAGAAATTGACATCCCCCAAATGTAGACTTTGCAATCATGTTGCAACCACCATAATCACTATCTGTATATGCATACAGATTAAAGTCAATTCTTAGGATACCACAAACTAAGTATTGAAGCACCTTTTAGGTATCTTAGAATCGTTTTAACAGTGATAAGGTGAGACATCTTAGGGTTGGCTTGATATCTTGCACAAGTACATGTAGCAAACATGACATTAGGCTTGCTAGCTGTAAGATACATAAGAGAACCAATCATAGCCTAGTAAAGGTGTTCATCCACACACTCCCCCTCAAGATCAGGTCCAAGGGAGTGGTTTCTTTCTATGGGTGTCTTATCAATCTTGCAATCAGTCATATTGAACCTTTTAAGTATGTCCTGAACATACTTTGACCGACTAATGAACATGCCATCTTCAACTTGCTTCACTTGAACTCCCAGAAAGAAATTGAGTTCCCCCATGGCACTCATTTCAAATCTGTCCTTCATCAGCTTCTCAAAGTATTTGCAGAGCTTTAGATTAGTTGAACCAAAGATGATGTCATCTACATATACTTCAACTAGCAATATGTCATTTCCCTGTCCTTTGATGAAGAGATTTCCATCTATAGTACCTCTCCTGTATCCATGTTTGCAAAGATACTGAGATAGAGTCTCATACCACTTCCTGGGTGCCTAATGCAGCCTATAAAGAGCTTTGTCAAGCTTGCAGACATAATCAGGATGATCAGGATTTACAAAACCAGGTGGTTATTTGATATACACCTCTTCATCAATCACTCCATAAAAAAGCACACTTTACATCAAGTTGATAGACCTTGAAGTTCTTGGATGCAGCAAATGTCAGAAATATCCTAACAGCTTCCAGTCTTGCTACAGGAGCAAAGACATCAGTGTAGTCAATCCCTTCTTCTTGTGTGTATCCTTGAACAACTAGTCTAGCTTTCTTCTTGATGATAATGCCTCTATCATCCTTTTTGTTCATAAACACCCATTGGTTCCAATGGTAGTCTTCCCATGAGGAAGAAGACAAAGGTTCCAAACTTTCTGCCTTTGGAATTGAAGCAACTCGTGTTGCATAGCTTCAACCCAACTTCCATCCTTTAGAGCCTCAACAACTTTCTTTGGCTCTATTTGGGACAAGAAACAAGAGTGAAGACAAACATTTGCTTCATGGGTTTGTCCTTTTGTTCTTACCCCAGAGACAACATCTCTAATGATGTTTGTAGCGGGATGAGAGTTGGGGATCCTTAGCTGAAAGATCTAAATTAGAGAAATTTAGATCTAGCATAGATGTTTCTCCCACTACATCAGGACACTTATCAAGAAAAACTTGATCCAAGGAGTGTGTGACATCATTGATGTTGTCATCTATGGAGTGGTTATCAGGATCAAGAAAGTCTTGATCACTATCACCACTACCATCATTGTCTTCTGCATTTGAAGCCCCTTTATCTGGTTGTAAAGCCTCTGAGCTGGAATTTGAAGGCATCCCAGATGTAACAGCTGAGTTTGTTATTGTGGTGCTGAAGAAACCTCATTTGCAGAAGTAGTCCCAACTAGAGCTGAAGATGCGTTACATGAAGGTCTTCTTAGCTCAAATCTTAGATCAGGATCACCTGTACATAAGTTTTCTGCAGATCCTGAAATAATCTTACAAGATTTGTTAAAACTGTTGGTAACTAAATCAAGGTCAAACAGCCAATCAGGACCAGAACCAGCACACAGGGTGTGTGTTCATTGAAAGTCATATTGGCTAACTCCTCAACAATTCTAGTTCTGAGATTGTATACTCTATAAGCGTTAGCTTAGGAAGAGTATCCAATAAAGTGTCCATCATCTTATTTCTCAACAATTTGGTAATTTGATCTTTGGTATTCAAGATGGTGCAAGGACAACCAAATGACCTAAGAAAACCAATGAAAGGTTTCCTCTTGTGCCAAAGTTCATAAGGAGTCTTTCCATGAGTCTTAACCACTAAAACTCTATCCTGCACATAGCAGGCAGTGTTGACTGCCTGCCCAGAAGGTGATGGCAGCTTAGAGTCAGACAACATGGTTCTTGCAGCTTCAATCAATGTCCTGTTTCTCCTCTCAGCAACACCATTTTGTTGAGGAGTCGTTGGAGCACTGTATTGTCTTGTAATACCTTTTTTCATCACAAAATGAATCAAGGATTGGTTCTTGAATTCAGTTCCCTGATCACATCTTATGATATTAAGCTTATGATCAGATTGATTTTCAATCTTTAGAATTAAATTCTTTAAAATCTCAGGAGTCTCATCCTTAGTTCTAAAGAAAAAGACCCAAGTGAATCTTGTAAAGTCATTTATGATCACCAAACAATATGAGGTCCTTCCTAGACTCATTACACTAGTAGGGCCAATGAGATCCATGTGTAATAAGTGGAGGGGAGTAGTGATGGAGTTTCTTTCCTTAGGTTTGTGACATACCTTATGTTGCTTCCCTTTCAGGCATGCAACATAATGGTCATCACTTGTAAACTCTTCCTTTAGCATTCGAGTTACCAAATCATTCTTAATCAGTTATTCAAGTTTTTAAAGTTTACATGGCACATTCGTTTATGCCATAGGAAAGACTCATCACTATTGGCTTTAGATAGAAAGAATGAAATTTCTCTAGAGGGAGATGTTTCTTGCAAATCCATCTTGTACATGTTCCCTTTCCTGTGGGCTCTAAGAAGGATATGCTCATAAGGAATGACCACCCCGGGCTTGAGAACAATGCACTCATGCTCAGTAAAAAACATTTCATGACTCTGATCACAAAATTGGGATAAACTCAGAAGAACGTACCCAAGCTCCTTGACAAAGTTTACCTTTTCAATGTTGAGCTTACCATTTGTGACTTTGCCCCTTCTAGAAATGTAACCTCCTTCATCTCCACCAAAAGCAACTGGCCCTCCATCAATCCTTTCAAAGTTCTAGAGTAGTGACCTATTGCATATCATGTGCCTGGTGTAGGATTCTATATGCCCAAGACACGTAGAATATTGATGCGGTTAGTACGTTATGATCCAAGTTGGGTTATACCCAATAACAAGCTTGGAAAACACAATTAATATTTAATTGATGATATGATCATGCAATTAAATATTTACACCAATTTAGAAAATGGGTTTTCTAATAAGTTGCATATGAGATGGAACAACTTATTTGGATATTTTGTTCAATAATATTATTTGGAATGTTATTTAAATTAGTTAGATAACATCAAATAATAAAAACGAGTGTATAAGTCACACAATTAAAAGGTTAATTGTACAACAAATTGAAAGACTAGTTTATCTAATATGTGTGTTAATGTTTAAAGGGAGAAACCCTTTAAACTTTGAAACTTTCGCCCCCCCCCCCCCCTTGATCCCATTGGTTCTTTTGTTTCTTGAACACTACATTACATAACTAGTCACACAATCAAAGTTTTCGATCATCTCAATACATGCAAAAAGACTCAAAAAAAACAAGAAAACCTCTCTCCCTCTCTTGCTCTCCAAAACTTACGGCCAGCAGCAGCATTAGGGTTTTCTTGGAGTGCTTTGGTGTAGTTTTCTTCCTAACAAGAAGGTGTTTTGCAAAGGGCTTGGGGTATACAAGCTTGAGGACTTCTACCCTTGAAGTCTTGGCCAATTTTGAGCATCAAACATCCACCTTTCTGTCGGTTTTAAGCTGATGAGAAGGTAGTTCTTCACAGCTCATTATAGCTGTGATTTTATGTAGTTTTTCTTATGTTCATAGCTTGCTCATTCACATATTATGATCCTTTGTTTATTGGCTTTGCTTTTACATTTATATGGTCACCTAAAAAACACGTTTTTCAGCTTATAAGTAAGTATATGAAGTTGTTACTCCGCTGCGTTTTTCAGAAAGTTTAATGGGTTAAACTTAGTTTTTTTGTTCTTGCAAACCCAACAATGGCATCAAGAGCCGGTTATGTGGATAGCTTGCTTGTTGTTCTCCTTTAAAATTGGGTTTATAGGATGATTATCAACTCATAATAGGCTGATTTTGATTGATTCAATAAACCCCATGTCTTTCAAAGTTATATCTTCATGCTTATGATTAACCTTGAAAGATAGAAATGCCAATTGGTTGATATGTTTGGTTGCTGTTTGTTTGGACAAACAAACCCAAATTTTTAGTTTATGTTGGCTGAAAATTTTGGGTTTGATGGGGTTTATTTTGTTTGTTAAATGATGTTTTTGATTGTTCATATGATAGTGCATAACCTAGCTTGACCTTGTGTTGTTTTGGTTTGGTTTGAATGTATTTATTTGATTATGTTCTTTCAATGGGGTTGTATAATAATTTGTGCTTTGTTTAAAAATGTATTTTGTCTATTTATTCATTGGGATGTAATAATAGATTAGGTGTCATTTTCTTTTACTAGAAAACATGTGTTAGGATATATATATTTTGTAAAAGAAGATGCTCGGGAAGGAAGTACAAGAGGAAGACACAAAAGAAAAGGACTTGAAGCATATGGATGCGAGTTCAAGTGGAGTCTATGTTGATCTCAATTTTGTGTTGTATTCAACCCTTAGGAAAGACCAAATGACCACACTTGTGATGGAAAACAAGTGTGGTCACAATAGTAGCTATGGTGATGCACATTATGGTGTTTATATTATGCTTGTTTGATTGTGGTTTTATGAATGATTGTATGATATTTGGATATGTTTAACAATCCCTATAAAATGATCTTAACAAGCTAATATAAAATGGTTCTTAATCATTAAGTGTTAATAAACGGTTATCAAAAGGATTAATGATTGATAATAAAATGGGTTTTATTAATTAACCATAGGTATCTTGTATTTGAAAGCATGCAAATACAAGTACATAGAGTTTTCTAAACTTGAATTATGAAATCTCTAAACTTTTAACCAACAAGTTTAACACCGTCCTTTTGCACAACACTTGAGTCATTTGGAAACTCTTAATGGGATAAAGGTCACCTAACCATTTAGAGGGAACTTATGGTTTAAGGTGGGGATACCACATTGGTGGGATAAAGGTCACCTAACCACTTATGAGGGTAAACTCACACGTGTGTGCAAATAGGGTAACTTGATTTGCAAACCATGTAAATGGATCACCTAAATATGGTTTCCAAATGGTGTTGATGGGATTAACATGCCGACTTTACATATGATGTTTAAAGTCGATCCCATACCTCTAGAAGTTGCAAATGGTTGCAACCGTCAATCGTTGACCACCTTATTAATTTAAATCGTGTGATAAATGTCACCTAACCACAATTTAAATGTAATGTTGGGTTTTAGAATTTAATATAAAATGACCTTAAAGACATTAATTATTAAAAATAGCAATATCGAAAATACTAAATATATCTTTGTTAAATTTTGTAGATGGCCACCAATAATGACAATCATGATAAGTCATCCGCGTCCACCCAATCATTACGAACGATCCTCCAAAAGGAACGTCTAAATCATAACAATTTCATTGATTAGTATCGAAACTTGAGAATTGTTCTCAAGCAAGAGAAAAGATCATATGTTTTAGACGATCCTGTCCCCGATCAGCCTTCTAAGGATGATGAAGAGGCCTACAACGATTGGCTGAAGTACACTGAGGACTTTTTCCAAGTGTCTTGTCTCATGCTAGTGAGCTTGACTCCGGATCTCCAAAAGGAGCATGAACATCAGGAGCTTATGACATGATAACCCAGCTGAAGGAAACGTTCCAACAGTAAGCAAGGGTTGAGCGCTTCGAAACGGTTTGAGCGCTCCATGCATGTCATATGGACGACAACCAATCTGTTTCATCTTATGTACTTAAGATGAAAAGTCATATTGACTGCCTCGAGAGGCTTAATTGTCCCGTCTCGAAGGAATTGGCCACGGATTTGATCCTCAATGGCCTTACCAAGAAGGTCGAGACATTTGTGTTGAATTACAACATGAATGCATGGGACAAGAGCATTGGTGAACTTCACTCAATGCTTAAAATGGCCGAGGCAGCCATGGGTAAAAGGGTTTTACCCGTTCTCACCATCAATGAAGTTGGGAACAAGAAAAGGCCTCATCTCGCACCCAAGGCAAAGGTTGCCAAGGGTAAGGGACCCGTATGGGGAAAGGGGAAACGGGTGGCAAGGGTGCCACCCAAACCACAAGAGAAGAAGCAAAAGGTTGCTACCAGTGACCCATGCTTCAAGTGTGGGGAGATTGGACATTGGGCAAGAAATTGTCCTGTCCATCTCCAAGAGTTGAAAGCCAAGAGGGATGCCGGGCAGACCTCAGGTACAATATACATGAGTCATATTGATCTTAATATTACATCTTCAAACACATGGGTATTAGATACCAGATGTGGAACTCATATTTGCAATTTGTTGCAGGGGTTCAAAAGAAGTAGGGACTTCAATCAAGGGGATGTTAGCCTCTTCATGGGCAATGGAACAAAGTCCAAGTTGAAGCTCGTGGGGACTACATCCTAAAACTTCCAAGTGGCTTGGATGTTATTTTGAAGAATGTTTTGTATGCTCCTAGTTTGACTAGGAACATTATTTCTGTATCCCAATTAAGACTTTATGATATGTATTATCTTTTGTTGAAAATGATCTTCATGTTTCTTTAAATAATATATACCCATTAATGGTATTTATGAATTGGTTCATGAAAATACTTTAAATAGTTCATTGTACCAAACTAGCACCAAGAAACTCAAATTGGATTTGAGTGATACCTAGCTTTGGCATTGTCATCTTGGTCATATAAACAAGAAACGTATACAAACACTTCAAAAGAATGGTCTTTTAAAAACGAATGAATGTGATTCATTTGATGTATGTGAATCTTGTTTACAAGGTAAAATGACTAAGGCACCCTTTAGTGGAACTAACGAAAGGGCAAAAGATTTATTAGGAATCATACATTCGGATGTATGTGGTCCTTTTAAGCCAATGACTAGGAATGGTGAAAGATACTTCATTACCTTTACCGACGATTATAGTCGCTATGGGTATGTGTACTTATTAATGCACAAAGATGAAGCTTTTGAAATGTTCAAAATCTTCAAGAATGAAGTGGAAAATCAACTCAACAAGTCAATTAAAGTTCTCTGTACCGATAGAGGAGGTGAATACCTAAGTGATGCCTTTTAAGATCATCTTAGGAGTTATGGGATTGTCTCATAACTCACGCCACCTGGAACACCACAACACAATGGTGTGTCTGAGAGGAGGAATCGAACCTTATTGGATATGGTCCGATCTATGATGGCTAGAAGCACATTACCTCTATCATTTTGGGGTTTTGCTTTGCTCTCCGCGGCCCGTATTTTAAATATGGCCCTAACCAAAAAGGTGGGAAGGACACCTTTTGAGATATCGCATGGAAGAGTTCCATCCCTATCATACTTAAGGGTCTGGGATTGTGAGGCTTACATTAAGACTCCCACCCCAAACAAATTGGAAGTCCGATCCACCAAGGGTATCTTTATTGGATATCCTAGAGATTCTCTGGGATATTATTTCTGTGATCCACTGGAACAAAAGGTGTTTGTTGCCGGAAAGGGTGAGTTCTTAGAGGCAAAGTTCCTTATGGAAAGAACTAGCAATAGAACAGTGGATCTTGAGGAGGATCAAGAACCACAACCCGATGCACGTTTGGTTGAAACTAGCACTTAACATGAGTATGTTGAGGATGATCAAGCGGTTGATCAATACACACAAAACGTTCGCAGAAGTGGTAGAACTATTAATCCACCTGAAAGATATGGATTTTTCATGGATGGATGCTATGTGGTAGATTCAGATGAACCAACCACATACCAGAATCCATTGTCCAATTTGGATTGTGACAAATGGCTTGAGGCCATGAACGTTGAGATGCAATCCATGTATGACAATCAATTTTGGGAACTTGTTGTACCACCTCTTAATTCCAAAGTAGTTGGAAGCAAGTGGGTTTTCAAGAAGAAAACCGATATGCATGGAAACTTGGATACTTATAAGGCTAGACTTGTAGCAAGGGTTTCACTCAAACTCAAGGGGTTGACTATGATGAAACTTTCTCACCTGTTGTTATGCTAAAGTCTATAAGGATATTGTTCGCCATAGCTGCTCGTTATGATTATGAGATTTGGCAAATGGATATCAAAACTGCCTTCCTAAATGGATATCTTGAGGAAGATGTCTATATGGTTCAGCCTGAAGGTTTTGTCGATCTAAAACATCCTAATAAAGTATGCAAGTTAAAGAAATCAATCTATGGATTGAAACAAGCATCGAGAAGCTGGAATCATCATTTTGATGAGGAGGTAAAGAATTTGGCTTCATCAAAACGCTGATGAGCTTGTGTGTATAAGAAGGCTAGTGGGAGCAAAATAACTTTCCTAGTATTATATGTGATGACATACTACTATTTGGAAATGACATTCCAACCTTGGAAGGTGTAAAAACCTGGCTTGGAAGTTGTTTTTCCATCAAGGATCTTGGTGAAGCCACCTATATTCTGGGAATAAGATCTATAGGGATAGATCAAGGTGGTTGATTGGTTTAAATCAAAGTGCATACATTGATAAGATCTTGAAAAGGTTAAGATGGAGAACTCTAAGAAAGGTACCGAACCTATTCAAAGAGGAACGATATTGAACACGACTTAATGTCCTAGCTCAAGGGATGAGCAAGATAAATAGAAGCCAATCCCATACGCATCTGCTATTGGATCCATCATGTATGCAATGATATGCACTCGACCGGACGTGTCATGCGCCTTAAGCATGACAAGCTGTTACCAGCAAAATTCTGGAAACAGTCATTGGATGGCTGTTAAGAACATACTTAAGTACCTAAGGAGGACAAGAGATATGTTCCTAATCGATGGATCTGGTGATGAGGAACTCGTTGTAAAAGGTTACACTGATGCGAGTTTCCAAACCGATCGTGATGATTCTCGGTCACAATCGGGATATATTTTCATTCTGAATGGAGGAGCGGTCTCTTGGAAGAGCTCCAAACTAGATGTGGTGGCTCTATCAACTACAGAATCAAAATATGTCACCACCTCATTGGCAGCTCAAGAAGCTGCATGGTTGAAGAAATTCATTGCCGATCTAGGGGTTGTCCCTTCCATTCAGGAACCCCTAGACATCTTTTGTGATAACAAGGGTGCGATTGCTCAAATCAAGGAACCTCGTGCTCATCAAAAGACTAGGCACATTGAGCGGAGATTCAACTACATACGAGATGAAATTGAAAAGGGAAAGATATGTATTCGCAAAGTTCACACGGATCAAAACATTGCGGATCCTCTCACGAAGCTCCTTGAAAAGGCAAAGCATGAAGGTCATACTTGTGCCATGGGACTTCGATATTCTAGTGATTGGATTTGATCTGTAAATTTTGTATTTGGATATATGGAACTCTTTATTATTTGAATAAAATTATTTTGGTTATAATGTTTCAATTAATGTTCCAATTTAGCATGTTTAATCCATGAGTAAATTTTTACTCTAAATGTCCGTAGTGGTTCATACTTGTGGGAACAAGTGTGAGGGTAAGATTATTATGAACTTGGATTGGTGATATTCATAAGGATGAATATAGAGCAATAGGTTGCTACCAAGGTTCATAGATATTTGTGGGATACAAATATTGGACTAACCCGCATCTCAAACTACATGGAATCTTATGATTGATCATAAGTAAATTTGAGTAAAGGCGAATATCATTTGGTATCCTCCGACCTGAGATACATATTGGGTTTTGATATTCACCAAGTATTATACCTTGAGTTAATTCTTCATTGTCCTGAAATAATGGACAGCACATAAGGGTATGTTCAGGTATGACACGAGGTATTTGTGAGAAACATATGTAGTCAAGATGGAATTTGTTCCTCTTATTCGTTGAGAGTTAGATGTCTAAGGCCTGATAAGTTAAATCAACAAGGAATGATCACTCTATTTCCTTGGATTTAACATGACATCTGTAACAAAAGGATAGATGATTGATTCACCTAAATCATTTCAAGTAGGATACTTGAAAAGATGATGTTATTGAATGACTATAAGTCATGCGTATTAAGGGTAGTAAACTGTTGTTAGGCGGTATTTACTGCTTGCATCAATCTTCTATGAATCTTGGGCAAGTGGGAGATTGTAGGGATTCTATATGCCCAAGACACGTAGAATATTGATGTGGTTAGTACGTTATGATCCAAGTCAGGTTATACCCAATAACAAGCTTGGAAAACATAAATTAATATTTAATTGATGATATGATCATGCAATTAAATATTTACACCAATTTAGAATTGGGTTTTCTAAATAAGTTGCATATGAGATGGAACAACTTATTTGGATATTTTGTTCAATAATATTATTTGGAATGTTATCTAAATTAGTTAGATAACATCAAATAATAAAAACGAGTGTATAAGTCACACAATTAAAAGGTTAATGTACAACAAATTGAAAGACTAGTTTATCTAATATGTGTGTTAATGTTTAAAGGGAGAAACCCTTTAAACTTTGAAACTTTCGCCCCCCCCCCTTGATCCCATTGGTTCTTTTGTTTCTTGAACACTACATTACATAACTAGTCACACAATCAAAGTTTTCGATCATCTCAATACATGCAAAAAGACTCAAAAAAAACAAGAAAACCTCTCTCCCTCTCTTGCTCTCCAAAACTTACGGCCAGCAGCAGCATTAGGGTTTTCTTGGAGTGCTTTGGTGTAGTTTTCTTCCTAACAAGAAGGTTTTTTGCAAAGGGCTTGGGGTATACAAGCTTGAGGACTTCTACCCTTGAAGTCTTGGCCAATTTTGAGCATCAAACATCCACCTTTCTGTCGGTTTTAAGATGATGAGAAGGTAGTTCTTCACAGCTCATTATAGCTGTGATTTTATGTAGTTTTTCTTATGTTCATAGCTTGCTCATTCACATATTATGATCCTTTGTTTATTGGCTTTGCTTTTACATTTATATGGTCACCTAAAAAACACGTTTTTCAGCTTATAAGTAAGTATATGAAGTTGTTACTCCGCTGCGTTTTTCAGAAAGTTTAAGGGTTAAACTTAGTTTTTTTGTTCTTGCAAACCCAACACCTAGAACAGCCAGTATCAATGATCCAGACTTTCTTGTTTGTCTTGAGGTGTTCCTACACAAAGAAAATGATTAGTTACATTTGGAAACCCAAGCCTAACTTGTCATGGGCTCACTAAGAGAAACAGAAGGTAATGCAACAGTAATAGATCCTATGGTTGTGCTTAGAGGATCTTGAGCAGTTGTTAGTCACTTAGTCTTTCTTAGACTTCGACACCACCTTTGGAAGCTTGGACTTGACCTCCAATACTTTGGAGGCTTTTGAGACTTTGGAAGTTTTGATGACTAGACCTTCGAAAGATTCTCCAAACACTACAGCAGTCTTTAGTGCTTCAGAAGTATTCCTTCTTTCCGAGACCAACTTTCTTCTGAAGGAAATTTTCCACCTGCCTTCTTCTTAGTTTTGGAGCTTCTGAAGGAAATAGGTTTTCCTTCAGAAGCTTGAATCTTCTTTGAACTCTTGGAAGTCCTTGTCTTGGTCATATGAAGAGTACCTTTAGGATTGTATGGACAATCCTTAGCAAGATGAGCAGTACTTTCACACATGACACACTCCATTTTCTTCTTCCAAGAGCCTTCTGGTAAGACCAAGACTGAGTTTGGTCACATTCCTTCTCCACCCTTATCTTTGCAGATGTTGAGACAGTCCTTTTGGGCTGAGGACTGTTCTTGGAGCTCGATGGTCCAGGTTATGTAGCAGTGGTTACAACAGATCAGCCTTCTTCTTGATACTGAGATGATTTGAACATGAACCAGAACTCTTAGCAGAAGAGCTAAGGTTGATGTCTTCAGACATTACCACTTCAAACCCTACAAAGATAAAAACTTGTTTCTACTTAGAGTCAAAAGTAGCCTTGGTCTCTAGAGCTTTCCTAGCTTTCCTTTTGCTCTTTCTGATCATGTTATTTCTCATTGACTTGGTCATCACAGTCTTCTTCTTCTCCTCAAAAGGATAGTGGCCCTTATTAGAATCCTCCTCTTCACTCTTCTCAGAGGAATCTTCACTAGCACTTCATCATCCTCTTCACTCAAAGGATCTATGAGAGGAAGCTCATCTTCACAAGTTCCGCACCTGGGTGATCTTGCAGACAAGATTGTGTGTGTAGGAGCTATCTCATTAGATCCTAGTCCCTGCTTGTTTTGATAACACACCTTGTTGTGCAAGGATGAGGATATCGTGTTCTTGAAGGTCTCTTGTTTAAGAACACACTTTTCTGCCCTGGCTTTGCTGATCCCAAGCTCAGCCTGGCACTCAGTCAGCTTAGTTATGAGATCCTTGATCTGAGTCCTAAAGTTTGTATGCTCATGTTTTAGAACTGAAATAGTTTTCTCTAAGTCCTCTATCTTCAGTTTATAATCATTTTCAGACTTTCTAAAATTTGCTTTTAAGATGTTTAAAGACTCAAGATCATATCTCATTTCTAAATTGTAGGACATGTATTTGTTTACTTTAGCAATGCATTCAGGGGTACAGAGATGTTCCAATACCTTGGTGTCATCATGATCTACCATCAGTGCTTGGTTTGGAGAAGCATCTTTGGCTTGTCATTCTCGGAAGCTTTATTAGTGTAGTTTGGTCTGGACTGTGCTTGTCCACCATTTGTTCTTGGTGCCTTACACTCCCTAGTAAAGTGGCCCATCAAGTTACAGTTGTAACACTTGACTTTGCTTTTGTCCAGCCCAAACTTTCCACTGGTTGCACTGCTTGGAAATTTCCTTCCAGTCCGCTTGTAGAATTTCTTGGCTCTGTGAGTGAGAAAAACCATCTGCTGGACTATCAACATGTACTCCAGATCATCTGGATGGATACAGTCCAGGTCTTCAAGGGTGAAAAGAAAGCGGCCATCACTTTCATCAGAAGACACAAAGGCTTAAGAAGAACTTGTCTCCTGGAATGGGCTTCCTTGAGTGTAGTTCTCCCTTGGTGTCTCAGGGAAGGTAATGAAAGGACCCTTTAGTGAATTGTCAGGGTAGCATATGAGATGATATTGGGGTTCTATGCTATCCCTTTCAACCACATGAAGGGATGAACCCATTTGGTTGTTGGAGTTGCCAGATGAACCTTGCATGTTCATCCCCATCCAGTAGCCACTGAGAATCCCATACAACTCTATCAGAGTAAGAGCTTTCAGGTTCTTAGTTCTCTTGATAAGCACACAGTAGTGTGTCCATTGCCTAGAAAGTGAGGACATAAACTTCCTTACAATGTCTCTATTCTTAAGAGCAACTCCTCCATCCATTAGGGTATCCACAATCTCAACATACCTCAAATATTGTGGAGTCATGCTTTCACCTGCTTTGAAGGTGAAGTTTTCAAACTGCTACTTTAGGAGATCCTTCTTGTTCTCCTTAGCTTTAGAGGAACTCTCATACATCAGTTTCAATGCATCCCACAGCTGCTTAGATGTTTTTCATTTCTTGAAACCTCTTTATACAGAGTTTGGAAGACTAGCCTGAAGGGCTATCATGGATTTTCGATCAATCTCTACTCTCTTCCTGTCTTCATCAGAATAGTTTGCCACAGCCTCGGGTATCATACCACCATCAGTAGCAGAAGAGGTGCTTGGTATGTAAGGTCCATTCTCAACAAACTCCTACATTCTTGAGTCTAGAGACCTGATGAAACCTTCCATTCTCAGGCAGTAGGTGTCAAAGTCATCAAAAGTGAATAGTGGGGAGTTGTTCATGGTTTCAGTTTCCATATCAGTTTTTAAAATCACTACCATTTGATAAGTTGACTATTTGTGTGTGGGGGGATCTTAGGATGGTCAGATCTTATATCAAGAGTGTAACATCTCATATTTTTCCGTTAATAGAAAGTTAACTTCGTTTATTCTTATAAGGGTCATTATTGTAAGGCCCGTTCTAGGAACCTCCCAGTTGGTCATTCATTGCACTTAAAACATTTTAAAACGTATGTATATTTTGCAAAGGAATTTAAATCTATCATTAATAACTAAAAACATATCATTTACAACATTTGTTTTCATCTCAAAATACAATGACATGTCAAAATATGGATGCCAGCCTCAAAATGCTCCCAGTAGCTTATGCATCCATGCCTGCAACTCCTCAGCATCAACAAATACCTGTCAACTATCATACATACAAAAGTCAGCGACTTGAGTGAGTTCTAATTTTATAATAAAACATACTCTTCTGTGTTAAAACCGTTCTTTACTTTATTTCAAAACATACTATACTTTACAACCGTTCGTGATCATGCATCATATGTACATACAGATAATATCATTATTATCTTTGACCCCGCACCCGTTATGACCACACGCTGATCATCCACTCGTGCACCTTTGCCACCTGGAGCAGCTCTGCCATGTTCTAATCGCTTCCTGTTCCATTCTTGATCACCCTCTCCTATCTTGCTACTTTCAGTCACCATCACAGATCTTTCATCATACAATTTCCCTACCAAATCAACCACCGACCTATACGTGCTCGGTCGGGCAGCGATCAAATGTCTGCGGATATCCGCCTGCAAGCCCTGAATATACCTCTTGATCTTTCGTGAAAGAGGTGTCACCTGATCCGGCACCAGACGTGACATCTCATTGAATTTAGCGGTATATTGCTGATGTGTCATCGTTCCCGCCTCCAGCTGCAAAAACTCTCTTTCAACCTTGTCCATCTCACGATGAGGACAGAACTCTTCAATCACCAGCCTCTTCAACTCTGGCCATCTCATCCTTCCAATAGCTCTGCTACCCTCGGCTTGGACTATATTGTCCCACCAGCACAGAGCCGAGTCCACAAAAGAATGGGCAGCAAACTTTACTTTCTGATCCTCCCGACACTCGCTGATATTCAATACCGCTTCCATCTCTCTCACCCATCGGTGAGCTGTAGCAGCAGTGTCGTTTCCATCAAATGTTGGTGGCTTGCATCATTGCAACACCCCATAATTACAGCCTCGTGCCGCCTCCGGCGCAGGCTCTTCCTCTTCATCCTCTTCGTCATCGAAGAAAACCGTTTCAGTCTCAGGTCGTCTTCTTTTGCCCAAAGACCTACCCCTTTCCGGTCTCTCCTCATCTCTAACAGCCTTTATAACTTCGGTCACCATAGACGGTAGGATCGTCTGCATAACCTGATGCACTTCGTCCATGACTGCCTCTCTCATCGAGGCGCTCTGATTAGCATGCTCATCACCGCCCTCCTGATGAGGGGTCTCGGGTTCCTCATGGGCTACTTTTTCAACCCTAGACCTTCCTCTTGTGACCCGTGGTTCAGCACCACATCCACCACTGCCTCCACCTCGTGATGCTTTCAGAAATCTACCACGAGCCATCTTCTAACACACTATAAGATTCAAACACTAACGTGGTCATTCAAGGTAATAACTCAGTTTATGTCAAGTATAGTAAGTCCCTAATTACAGTGGCCAGTTGTGATTAGCCACTTACTTTACTCTTCATACCCCAATGATTTCTATCCTGTCTACGTCAGTATCTAAATCTACAAAAAAGCACACAAGCCATGTAACATGCGCACATAATGCCGGTTAACATTACTTACATAAAACGTTTACATAAAACTTTACCTGCAGACACGTAGCTACTAGGACTGGCATCCCTTTCCTTTTAGTCCCATTCTCAGTTTAAGATTAGGTTTTTTCAAAATATTTACTTGATTCACTTAAACTTTTACTCTGATACCAACTTCTAAGGCCCCGTTCCCAGGCACCTCACAATTGGTCATTATTTGCACTTAAAACATTTTAAAACGTACGTATATTTTGCAGCATAATTTAAATATTTCATTAATAACTAAATACATATCATTTACAACATTTGTTTTCATCTCAAAATACAATGACATGTCAAAATACGGATGCCAGCCTCAAAATACTCCCAGTAGCTTATGCATCCATGCCTGCAACTCCACAGCATCAACAAATACCTGCCAACTATCATGCATACAAAAGTCAGTGACGCTGAGTGAGTTCTTGTTTTATAATAAAACATACTTTTCTGTGTTAAAACCGTTCTTTACTTTATTTCAAAACACACTATACTTTACAACCGTTCGTGATCATGCATGATATGTACATATAGATAATATCATTATTATCTTCGTCATTATGTTCATTAACATTGTTCATTCAACGTATTACATTATCATTCACTTCTCTTTCTAGATCCTGTCAGACATTACGCTCTTCGTGGCACTCAGCCACGATTACTAAGGTCGAATGACAACGATCCTGTTCTGTACATTATTATGATAATTCATTAACGTTCATTCTTACGTTCGTTCTTTCCATACATGATCTTTCATTCATTACTCATTATTACTCGAATCTTGTCTCTTGTAATATCCCCGACTCATGCTAAAAAGCTGATGCTGCGTCGGGGCCTGCTCACAAACCCCCGACTCATGTCCGAAGACTGACACAACACCGGGATATGCGACAAGGATCCCATACGAGTCAAACACAGGAATTAAACTCTATCCGAGTCTGTTGCAACACAAAGTCGCTCACCTCATTATCTCGTCTCAAGCAATATCCCCGACTCATGTCGAAGACTGATACTGTGCCGGGATACGCGACAAAGATCCCATACGAGTCAATCACATATTGATCTTTATCCGAGTCTGTTGCAACACAAAGTCGCTCACCTCATTATCTCATCTCATGCAATATCCCCGACTCATGTCCGAAGACTGATACTATGCCGGGGCCTGATAAACAAACCCCCGACTCATGTCCGAAGACTGACATAGTACCAGCATACGCGACATGAATCTCATCATCCATCACTTTCGTCATATGCAATACTTCCCACTCATGTCCGAAGACTGATACTGTGCCAGGGCCTGCTCACAAACCCCCCACTCATGTCCGAAGACTGACACAGTACCGGAGTACGGGACTTGTATCCTGTCTCATGCAATACCCCCGACTCATGTCCGAAGACTGACAGAGTACAGGATACGCGACAAGGACCTCTTTCGAGTCTGTTGCGACACAGAGTCACTCACCTCATATGTATGCTTGGCTTTATGCCACACCCCCGAAGTTATACGTAACTCGGGTAACCATCATATATTTCACCCCCAGCATCCTGGGTAACACCCCCACCGAAGTGGGTAACACCCCCACCGAAGTGGGTAACACCCCCATCGAAATGGGTAACACCCCCACCGAAGTGGGTAACACCCCCACCGAAATGGGTAACAACACCCCCATCGAAATGGGTAACAACACCCCCATCGAAATGGGTAACACCACTAAAGGTCAGTCACAAAGACCTGAACCTTTGCGTGTGCACTTTAGGATTCGTTGAACCTCACGGGGTGGAGCTTAAGGCATTTAGAGCCGTGCACCTCTGTACATATTGCTTGCAAGCCTTTCTATACATCCTCTTTTATTAAATGCATGCATTCATCATTATGTTCCTCTTTTCATTATCTTCCACTTTACGTTACATAATACTTTCATTACATTCATTAACGTTCAATGCAAAGCCAAGGGAAGACATACATACATAATAAGGAACGTACACATAATCATAAACATACACCATCACCATACAGGCAACATCATACATGCATAACACACATCAAACATAAGTCATCACATCATAACCAGGCCTATCTTCCCATTTTCCCCTTAAAAATCACTTAGAAACCTTAAGTCCAAATTGGGCACATGGGACCTTCCAGGCACATGAGCATAAAAATTCTAAGTGTAAAACAATCTGGGCGCATGGGCACTATTTGGGCGCTTCTGCCCTGTTCAGGTGCATGGCACCTGTTCAGGTGCATCACCAATACTTAGTCGTTTCAATCACTTGGGCGCATAGGCACTATTTAGGCGCATGTCCAACACTTGGCCGCATGGCCAACACTTAGACAATTGGGCCACTGTTAGGCGCATGACCCACCCTGGGCGCATGGCCAACACTTGGCTGCATGGCCCACACTTAGATGCATGGGCCACTGTTTAGACGCATGACCCACCCTTGGGTGCATGGCCAAAACTTATGTGTCTGGCCTCTCATGCTGGGCGCATGGACAACTGTTTTGGCACATGAGCCACCTCTGGGCGCATGGACCTCATGTTCATCAGAACATTCTGAAATATTTTCTATGCTATCAATTTCACCCGATTGCCATTCTAATCATACCCAAATATAGATCTAACATACTAAGGCCATCTAAGCATGCTATTCGTCATCACTAACCCATAATCAACACTATAACATACATACATACATACATCATTCAAACATAAAGCTGTAAACCTATGGTTTCTTTCAAAATGTTTACTTAGTATGCATAATAGCCCCAAATCAGTTGAAAATTAGTAAAAGAAGGGTTCTAGAAACTCATCTTGAGCAGACTTTGAGCAACACTCTTCCAGTTCAAGACCCACTTCGATTCAGCTCTTGAATCCCGAAAACAAATTCTAAACATTCAGAACTTCGGTCAAGAACTCAAAACCCAACTGAAACCGAGCTTATAGAAGAGAAGACTTACCTTTGAAGCTGCTTCTTCCACTTTCTCTCTCTAGAACCGGGGCTTCTCTCTCTCTCTTCTTCTTTGTCCGAGAGCAAAGCTGCTTTCTGCTTTTATATGGGCGACCATGCCCCATTAAATCCTTAAAATAATAAGGTTTGTACTTTGTACACTTTATCTCCCTCCACTGTGCAAAATTTCTATTCTTTCTATTTACTTTTCTTTTTCTTTCGTTAAATAGAAATTCGGGGTGTTACAATTATTGACAATTATAAAATTCACATGTTATTTATGATTATTCTTTTTAGTCATCACTAATTTTTAATATATGAAAGTTAAAAATAAAAATATCAAATAATATTAATCATGTTAATATTAATAGTAGTAATATAATACAAGTTATAATAATAATACTAATAAATATAATGATAATAATAATAATAGTAATAGTAATAATAATAATAATAATAATAGTAACAATAATAATATTAATAATAACAATAAAATTGCTAATAATAATATTAATAATAATAAGAAGAATTTTATTACCTAAAACTTAAAACAACTAAGCTAGGGGGGTTAAATTGTTATTATAAAACTTTAAATGCATGTTTTGAGCATAAAATAATAATACAAAACAGCAGGGACCAAGTGTGTAAATAATTAAAACCCAAACCCGAACTTATTTTAAGTTTTTATTATTAACTTATGTAATAACTTTAATGGATAAAAAACATCAAAAATGTAAACAACTTGTAATAACTTAGGGATTTATAAATAATTCTTTTCATAAAGGTATAGAGTTTATTAATCATTTTACGATAAATAACTTGACGGAAAGTTTTATTAAAAATTTATTAAGTTATAAAATGAATTCAAATAAACTTATACAACTTTATAAGCAGTTATGAATTTTACTTATTAAGTAAAAATAAATAATCAAGTTAGAAGGTTTAAAAGCTTATAAAAGTTTTAAAGATTAATAACTAGTTAATTTGTTTTAATTATTCAAATTAGTTTTATAAGTCTAGTGTTCATTTTATAATTTCTAAAATTTAATCTAAAACCTTTTACATAAAATAACAAAATAGAAAACTTCAGGGGCCAAAAGTGTAAATGTTTTTTTAAAACCTTTGAACCCCACCCGTCGATCCCTGTCTTTCCGGTCGCTGGCCGGCAATGTCCGGCGCGGCGCCAGCGAGGCCAAAATCGGTCGTTTGCCCTCCAATTTCAAGCACGAATGATGCAATCACTTCGGGGAAATGACTTGAACTTGAATACATACTTTATTGGGTGTTGAACACTGTTATAATGACATTTGAAAGTGAAACCGAACCCACAATCGAATTCCACTCGTTTCAACTCCCAATTATGTTGGTAATCCAATTAATCAACCTGAAACGTTTGTATAATCATTGTAAAGCTTAATATGCAGTTTAATTCAAATTAAATCACCAATTAATCGTCTAATTATAACCAAAACACCTGAACCACATTCGAAACCCATTCAACGTGAAAACGTCCAAATTGGAACTATTTAATAGAGGGCAAATGTCCCCTTCGACCTCTTTCAACTCTCTATAAACCACAATTCGTGAAACACACACTCAATCAACCAAATCCTGAGCTTTATTCATCGCGAGTTAACCGAAGCAAGAACCGAGTCTTAAATCCGCAAATCAATCTTAATCAAGTAAGTTGAATACATGTTTATGATCGTCTAACCATGGGGAACAAAAGCCCCATGGTTAATTTAATTAACAACATTGAATGGATGATCAATTTAATTCGGGAATAAACTAGGGTTCTTGAAATTAGGGATTATTTGAAAAATGGTTTTTAACAATTAATTAGTGTTTTAAGACAAGAATCGGGCTTTGGCCCGTTGGTTAGCATCAAAACCCTACACATGGCAGGTCAAGGGTTCGAACCCTACTCCTGCCATGTTTCTATTTAGTAGTTTTTCTTTATTTTTTTTAAATAAAAAAATTATTAATATAATATAAATCTAAATAATATTATTTTAACTAAAACATATCGAAAATTATTAAGTTAATTTCTAAATATTTTAAAATTTATAATTCTTTAATTTAATTACTTGTTAATAAATAAAAAGGATTATAAAATATTATTGAGTCGTTTATATGTTATAAATATATTATATTCCAAACTTGGATTATTTCAAAACTCTTCAAACCTACATATTACAAATAATTTAAATGTTTAATTATATAAATAATTATTTAAATAAATATTTAAATAAATAATTATCTATTTAATCAAGTTATATCATATTTAGTAAATATTCTCTAAACTTTTATTTAAACTCTTAGAACCTATAAAACAATATATTATACTTCATTTTTATTACTAAAATATTGTATTATAAGTTTTTTATAATTTTAAAAGTTCAAAACTTTATAAAATGATTTTAAATAATTTAAAGTCATTTAAATAAGTAATTAATAAATTCTCTTTATCAAATAATTAATTATTAATTAATTATTTCTTATCACATATTATACTTAATTTCTATTAACCAATAACTTAAACTGTTGAGACTTTTTTAATCATTATTGGAGTTAATTGATTTATATTATCTTTATTAAATCAAAACGTAAACGATTCATTATTTTATTTAATTATTTAAACCCCCAAATCCCAATTGAAACTCTAGTTCATGTCTAATTGATAATCTTATTATCGAACTTAATCTTGGAATATATACATTTAGGTATCTTGTAAAAGAAATTGTTGGAGCCTCGTTTATTTTCTTATCATCATCTTATTTATTTCAAGTGAGTTCTCCATGCCCCCATTTTTACTTTATTTCACACCTTTTGGGGTGAAACATGTTAACTTTATAAACTTACACTTGTAAACATCTTGATACTTGTAAATGCACATGCAAATCATCTTTACCTTTTGTCAAGGTTATTTGTGTTATTGTAAGTCTTATATGAGATACATATTTTGTTTACAATCATTAACTATTGCTAGCTTGGCGAAGTCATAGAGCCTACTTGGTGCTAAAGTCGATGTATTGCCGACTCCTGATGACGTATGCTTGTTCATTATGGGAACCAAGTACACTTAGCCAATCTTATATACTAGTAATCAAGTAGGTTTGGTTATAACTATATGTGTTCTATGAGCTTGCTAACTCGTAACCATGGACATGAATTGCTACTTGTAACCCTTTTATATATATATACATATATGCATGTGTTTAAACCATAGGAACTCACCAACTTTATAGTTGACCTTTTATTTTTAACATGTTTCAGGTTTACTCCTTGTGGATTTCTCTTCATGCTCATATAGGACTTGGACCTAGTTTAATTGAAAGACTTATGTTTTTGGTTGTATTTTGATTGTTATGTTATTATTTTATTGTCTTGTAATGTTTATTGAATAGTGATATTTAATAATATTTCAACTTAATTAGTCCCATTTGCTATGAGCAATCGTCTCCTATTCCTCCACCCCGATGATTCCACTATTGGTCAGGGTGTGACAGATCCTGGAATGCTCTGATATCAAATGCAGGACCGGTGAAGGGTGGTCACTTACAATACAACAACACAAAGAACAGAGTAACTTAACTTAATCAAAAAATAAAGTAAATTAACCACAAGTAAAGATACTAAGAACACAAGTAATTAAGAGACAGAACAAAAGAGCAAGATACACAAGAAGATGGTTTTCAAGATTGCAGTATATTACTTTCTCAATGTTCTATTACAAGTGTTACAAATTGTAAAAGAAAGTTACAAGAACATGAGATGCTTATACTACATCCTACAGCCGGCCATACATTGAAGGCCAGCTCGACACAACACAAAATCAATTGTAGAGTCAAAAAGGCAGATTGTCTTTTTAACTTTGAGACTATGACATGCCATAGCTCACATCCTTATCTATTACAAAAAGAATAAAGTACATAAGTAGAAAGTTTACAGACTCAAGACCTCAATGTATATTTACCAAAACCATGGACCTTTTCACCAACTCATGTAAGTTGGTAACTTTATAGAGTTGCACCGCAAAGGGGTCCAACTTTATAAAAAAGTACATGAGATAAAGCATGTTGTTAATAGTCTTCAGAAGAAATCTGTCTTCAAGTGTTGGCTTCGCAAGACTTTGTCTCTGTAGCTTCGGAAGACTTCATTTTTGGCTTCGGAAAATATTGGTCTTGGCTTCGGAAGATTTCACACTTAGAATATATCTGTTGCATGTGTGAAACTTCCGAAACATTCTTTTTCAGCGTACTTATGCAATATGCATGCAGAAAGACTTTGTGTGTTTGGTTGCTTCAGGCTCTTCATATAATCTCTACAGTAATCAATTCTAATCAGGTCACTTATAAAAAATTTTGTTTCAGTCAGATCACTCGTAACATTTATTATCTCAATCAAGTCAGTAAAGTTTCAAGATTATTCTAATTAACTATTTATAAGTTGCCAAAGTTATAAAAAATTAACAATATTTATAAAGAAAACCAAATTATTTAAAAAATTTTGATTTATTTTTAAATTAAAAAAAATGGGTGACTTAATTGGAACTCTTCTAAAACTATAATGATCTGATTATAATAAATAAAAAATACTACCTATCTAATTAAAAGATTTTAAAATTTTAATAAGCTGATTGAATGAAATTAAAAATATAAGTGACATATTAAAACACAACTAGAATTTAGTTATTATTTTAAGAAGTTTTCCTTACTGTCTTTCATTATGGTCATCACATGAATTCACTTTCTCGCAATCTTTATATCGTAACATATAATCAAAATATCAATACGATTTAACAACTATGACATGATTAGATTGAAGTGCACAATGACTCTTCTCATCAGGTCCCACAAGTGGCATGCAAGTAAGCATATCGTACATCTTTATTAATAATGGGTTAAGTAGTTGCAATAATTTAAATAATTCTAAAATAAAAAATAACGAGTCTTATAAAGTTTGTAAATGTTTAAACTAGTTATTAAGATCTTTCCTTGCGAAAACAAGAACATAAAAAATACGAGTCTTATAAAGCATGTAATTTAATCAATGTTTTTGTTACGATCGTTTTCGGTACGAGTACTAACTGATTTATGTGTGTATCAAACCAAAGAGTGTGAAATCCTATTTGATTGGTGATCCAATCGGTGAGAACGCAAGTATAATAAATCCAATAATGAAACTAAGTGTTAAGAACAATAATAGGATGATTTACTGCGATCTATGAATTTGGAACAGGTGTTCTAGGGTCTCTGGACGGCTAGGGTACGATTTAGTGTGTACGGATTTGAATTGTTTTGTTTTTTCACGAATTAAGTGGTATTTATAGGTTAGGGTTTTCCATTCGTGCGACTGAACTATTCGCATGGTTCAGTCATGCGATTGAAGCATGCGGTTGATCCATCCGCACGACTAAAGGTCCAGTCGTGCGACTGAGTCAATCTCATGTCACACTGGTGCGACTGATCCAGTCTCCTGGTTCAGTCGTGCGACTGGTTCATTAGCATGAAGTATTCATGCGTATGGTCCATTAGCATGGTCCATTCACATGAGAACTTCACACGATTAGTTTAAGCACGTTTCTAAATCATTGTTGACTAAGAACTATGTAAACAACCACAAACCTATATAGTTAGTTCAATAATCATTAACACACAATAATCAATGAAATATTAAACATTATAAGCATCCACAAACACAATATATTTCATTTATACCCATTATGTTACATATATGTAAGACATGAAAGACATTTTACATTAAGCTCGTAAACTAGGTACATAAGTAGACCGTTTTCGGTACGGAGTACTAACTGATTTACGTGTGTACCAAACCAAATAGTGCGGAATCCTATTTGATTGGCGATCCAATTAGTGAGAACTCAAGTATAATCAATCCAATAATGAAACTAAACGTTAAAAACGATAGTAGGATGATTTATTGCGATCTATGAACTTGGAACAGGTGTTATAGGGTCTCTACACGGCTAGGGTACGATTTAGTGTGTAGGGATTCGAATTGTTTCTTTTTTCCATGAATTAAGTTCTATTTATAGGTTGGGTTTTTCATTCGTGCGACTGAACCATTCGCATGGTTCAGTCATGCGATTGAAGCATGCGGTTGATCCATCCGCACGATTGAAGGTCCAGTCCTGCGACTGAGTCAATCTGATGTCCACACTCGTGCGACTGATCCAGCCTCCTGGTTCAGTTGTACGACTGGTTCATTAGTATGAAGTTTTCGTGCGTATGGTCCATTATCATGGTCCATTCGCATGAGAACTTCACACGATTAAGTTTAAGCAAGTTTCTCAATCATTATTGACTACGAACTATGTAAACAACCACAAACCTATATAGTTAGTTCAATAATCATTAACCCACAATAATGAATGAAGTATTAAACATTATAAGCTTCACAAACATAATATATTTCATTTATACCCGTTCTATTACATATATGTAAGACATGAAAGACATTTTACATTAAGCTCATAAACTAGGTACATATGTATCTACAAACTCCCCATTAGACCTAGTTTACTCTATTGACTAACATTCTTCATCAGCTCTTTATACCTCTTGTACTTCTCCTCCCTTGTAACTCCTGCATGTATTTTGAATGCAAAGTAGAGTCTTATCATGTTTTGGAACTGGAGGGCTTGTACAAAGTCTTGCGCATCATAGAATAGTGGTCACTTGTATAAAGTGTAGACATGGTTAGAAGACAAGTTAGTTAGCCACATTAGGTCAAATACCGATAGTTTCCATATTTCCATGTATGTTCAGAACTATGACCGCCTCACCTGTTCTCCAGTCATAGTACCACCACTTGAAGTGTGGAGTGAAGTCCTATGGCATTTCCCTTAGAGGGATTCTCGACATCGTGCGCGGAGGACTCCACTTCAGCACTATTTTTGGCTTTCCAGTAATGGTATCAACTTTAGACCTTCTGATATACCTCGTCGGTGTTGTTAAGTTTTGAAGTAACCCACCTGGTGTGGTACTCTCTTTTCAAAGCAGCTTCAAACCAGCCTGACATCCTTCTTGGGTCAGCATATAACAGCTTCAGTTTGGCCAGCTGGTTGAGCTCAAAGCCAGGAAGAGTCTTCAGAACATGTGGGAATCTGAAGTACTCGATTCCCTTCTCCCTTTTGACATCATATACATTTTGATTTTCAAAATAGGCCCACGCGATAATATTTCCTGACACCTTGTGATGCTTCTTCACTTTGTAGAGTTTGGTGTAGGCACTCGACTTTGAAGTACTGCGTTGGGATCTGATCTTTGCAAAACATGTCGCCCATTTAGCCTTTTTGATGTGGACATCAGCGTCCGAGGCTTGGGCTTGATCCTTATTCTTCTCCGACTCTTGCTCCATCTTATCTAGTGTTTCAAATGTATAACTGACAAGAGTGTCACCCAAATTGGGGACAACATTACCCTCTTTATTAGCATACTCTGGATAGTGCTGAGCTGTGACGTCCTCAATCTCTATCTCGTCCACATCATTAGCTCATCATCACTATCCATGTCAACTGTTGGAGCATCTTTCACTATTTCATCTGGATTTAGTCAGAATATCTCAGCTAGTTGCTCATCAGTAAGGTCATGAATTTTTCTCCTTCTTCAGGAGTATAACTCAGACTTCCTGACAATCCCTTGCAAATCAAGTGTCATTGTCAGTTGAGACTTGATTTGTTGAAGGGGAGCAATCGTACTCATCTTGCTGAGCTGAATGATCTGCTCGATTTAAACACATAAATACATCAACCATTAGTCAATAATCGAGACAATAAAACATTAACTAAATATAAACATATGTACATGAGTTTAATACATTATTCAATTACACATGATTTAAAATTACTTAAACATCTAGGCATTACATTTGTCCTAAATCATGCGCTCCTTTGCAGTCGGGGCTGAGGTTGAGGCACCCTGATCTTGATTCTTCTTGTCCTCCTCTCATTAGCTTGTGTGGCACCAGATGCAAATGCATCACCTTCTTCTTCATCATCACCTCCATCTATTGTACCTTCATCATCTCCTCCCTCTATTTCATCCTCATCATCATCCTCTTCATAATCATCCTTATCATTATCGTCATCACCATTGTCATCACCATCCCTTCTCTTATCTTTAAGGCTCATCCTTTGTTCCTTTAAGCTTGAGCATGATGGTCTTTTTGGCAGCCTCCAAGCCCTCTATCTTCTTTGTTGATAGAACTTTAATGCTCCTAGAGTTGGGCAATCTCTTGACTTTTAGCAGCCATCTTCTGAGCCTGATCCTCTATTAGCTAGGCCTGCTAAGCGATCTGTTGTGCTGGGCAGCGTTCTACTCCACAAGCTGTCTGATTTGTGCAGCTCTTTCCTCGTCAGCAGCCCACAGCTTCAGTACCATCCTGTTAAGTGCTGCTAGCTAATCCTCTACCCCAACAGAAGGTGGGGAGGATCCTGTAGTGAATGGCTGGTTGGATGATGGTCCGGGCTGGTGGCTGGTGGTAGTGGTGGTGGCTGTGGTGAATTTGGGTGGTCGTATATGTGTGGGTGGGGATGGGTAGGCTGTAGTGGTGGTGGAAGTAGTGTAGATAGTTGGTGGAGTGGCTGTGGTACTGATGGTAGGTGTGGTGGTAGTACTGGTGGTGGTAGCGGTGGTAGTGGTGGTGGTAGATATGGTGGCAGTGGTGGTGGAGGTAGGAATTAGCGTGAACCTCCGTCTTTTCGGCTTCATCCCATGGGGCTGAGCCATCCTCTTCTTCCTCGAACCCCTCGAGAAGGATGCTCCCCCTGGGATGTTGGCTGGTTTGGGGTATAAGTAGGATCTGTAGTAGTCTTCCCAGATGCAGTTTGGCGTCCTCCAACCGCCTCCATTCCACTTTCGCTGGCAAACACCCTGCGGCCCACCATTCTCGTCAACAACTCATCATCACTCTCCTCCTCTTCATCATGTCTAAAATCGTTATGGAAAACCTGCTGTGGTAGCCTCTCCATGAGTGGGTGGTGACGGTGTAACGTTTGTAGTGGGGGCCTAGATGGAGTGGAGCCAGTGTCTCCACCATCGCCAGTGTCATCATCCCTTGAGTCATTGGTGGGGAGCGCAATCTGCTCAGTATCTGAGTCGCAATCATCGTGGCACCACTTCCTCCGTGACGGCACCACATAGTCTTCTCGGGCCAGATGCCCAAACATAGCCTCACAGGGGGTTTCACCTGCTTCCCCTGTAAGCCTTCATCCTACCCAAGGTGGTATCGTCCATCACCTTGAGCACTACACGTCCTCCTTCTTCTTAGGTAGCTGAGGGAGCTTCTGATCAATGATCATCTGCATGACGCGCGGGTACATACAAAATCCCTCCTTCCCTTTGGCCTCGATGTTCTCCACCAGATAGGTGAAGATCATTCTGGAGAAGCTGAACGAATGATTCACCACCAACGCCATGTAGGTGTTCTGAATCTGATCCAAGAGCTCATCGAAGCCTCCCTTCCTAGAGGCAATGCATTTAAGCAAACATGTGCCAAGTACTTGAATTGGGGGCACAGGTTGCTCTTGTTGGGCACACCTGAGGTGATCTCCCCCGAGTACTTGGCTCGTAGGAAGCAACCGCGCTTGTCAGTGGGTGCAGTCGGGTTGGACAGTCGGCGTCGTCCCCAAACTCTAAAACATCCTGAGATCCTCTTCTGTGATCTCTATAGCATGACCCAAGATAGAGCTCCTAATATAGTAGGGCTCTGCGGTCCTATCGACAACCGCGCCTTCCCAAAAGGCCTGCTGAAGTGATCGGTATAGTGTGCATGGAGTAGATATGGCACAGATGATCCTCGACCTCCATAGGAAAGTGATAATGCCTGAGAAATCTGCAGTATTCTGGGAGGTGAGATCTAGATGAGCACAAATATTGTGCTTAGTGCTCATGGGCCAGCAACTCATCATCTGTCACACAATGAAAATTAACGTTAGTGTGTGTCGATGAGTAATAATTTGATTCATTTGATCTTGAAGTATTATGTTCTGTCGTGCGAATTAACTATGCGACTGAGATTTAGTCATGCGATTGAGCTCTTACTCACGACTAGGCATGCGACTTGGATCAGTCGTATGCTATCTCATGCGGTTACACCAGTCGTGCGATTGTACTCATACGCATGGTACAGTCATGCGATTAAGCCATTCGCCCAGCTCAGTCGTGCGACTGAAGTTCATCAGGGTGTCCATTCGCATGACAGACTGTCTGTTCAATTCAAATTCAAATTTTGAGCAAAACTTAATGTTAGACGTCATGGTTTGGCTCATTAATTTCGCAAGTGATCGATATAACACCTAATAGCCTTTAATTTCACAATATACTTAGTTTTATTAGTTTATTAGTCAAACTAAGTCTCAGCTCTATTTAGGGCTAAATTCAGTCAATTAGAGCATGAATCGATTGACATTTGAGTAGATTGCACCGCACTGTACCTTTATAATCACTGGAAATCGTCAGAACACAACAATTTGTAGTCAATAATGGTCAAATGAAAATCGGGCAGAGTAACGGTAGTGTCGTGCGATTTGGGGGCAATTTGGGAGTGATGAGCAACTCTGCGACCGACTCCCTCTCCTTTTATACTAGGGTTTTCTTCAGTCATACGACTGAGCCCAGTCGCACACTTAATTCGTGCGACTGAGGATCAGTTGTGCGACTGGCACAGTCGGTCACCTTCAGCGTGCGACTAGATGTCAGTCATGCGACTGTGTTATTCGGTCACCTCCATTCATGCGATTGGTTCATTTTGTGAACCAATCGTGTGAGATTACTCATGCTGATGGTCCAATCGCATGTTTAGGCAGTGCGTGTGGTTTAGTCATGTAATTCGACTAATACGGATGGTCCAATCGTACGGCTGGTTCATACTCATGGTCTAGTCGTGCGAATGGGCTCATACGGATGGTCCCATCGTATGGTTGGTCTATACTCATGGTCCAGTCGTGCGAATGAGCTCATACAGATGGTCCAATCATACGGCTGGTCCATACTCATGGTCCGTCATGCGAATGGGCTCATACTTATGATTTTTGACTTTATGACCATTCATTCATTTATTCCTTTTTCTTATTGATACGACATTTTCCCATTCGATCATCACAGACATGACCATTTCAATTTTGAAAACTTTTGATCACCTCAGACGTGATCCTTATAACATTAGAAAACCCGTTTGTCACCTCAGACGTGACCCTTTTTAATGATTAGATCCCAGACAGAATTCCAATACGTAGTCTGACTTTTAACAACTAAACTGACAAAATTAAATAAATGAGACTACTAGAACTAAAAAACAGAAGTAAAACATATTTTTCTATGTTTTGTGTGAGGTGGAAATCCTAAGATAGATATCTAACAGATTTATTTCAAGAACAAACAGCTTCAAGTTATTTTGACCATAAGTGGAACGATTCATTATGGAATCATACAGGTAAATCAAATCACTCGGGACTTGTTATCAAAACCTTTTGATGCTTGATTCTTGACTTTCAAGAGTTACAACCACGATGATTGTCAGTATAATTGTCCTCTTAATCTAATACACAGACGTTTGACACAAATTGGTGATGATTTAAAGTTTAAACTATTTCAACAAGCATTTGTGGATCCCACGGTTATATGGTAATCAACATTCCTCAGGAGATTTTTGAGCGGTCTACGGGTAGTATTCAAGAAGAAACTATTCTAGAGCTTTCAAAGAGTTGCAAAGCCTCAGGTCAGTGCCACCACATAGTAGAGAGGCGCAAACACCAATGAATTCTAGAATATTTTGGTTATGCTTATCCTCAGGTCGGTGCCACCGCACAGCAGAGAGCCACACAACCTATCTTCTTGTTTGTGCAATTTTATTCTTTTTGTACAGATCGCACCAATAACATAGTTTTAGCTTGATTGCTTTTTGCATTTTGCATCATGTGCTTTGCTCATTTTATGGTCATCCGCACACATTGTGGCATTTATTTTGCTCGTCACCCCTTATAGAACTTTGTTGATTATGTAAACAGGGATAAGATGATAACCACAGCTTATTGAACAACTTAGTTTGAGCTTGACATCACCAAAGAGGTCTACTTATCTATTGTGTTGAATCTACTGACACGTCATCTAATGGTCTAGCAACCTCTAGGTCTACTGTTTTCGTGTTACCTTAGTAGTAGCTAGTTTTACTATCATTTTTTCATTTATTTTTGGTTAAAATTCTCAGACTTATACTTCGAATTTTTCAATTTAAACAATTTCTTCTTTAAAGTCCCAAACTCTTGTTCCTATGTACTATTATTTTCCATAGTTATTGGATGAGTATCACACATATGATCTCATTTCTTTTAGCTTGCCTGTCATCCTCCCTCGTTTTTTTGTACTGAAATTAAATACTAGCTTAACCTATTCTCCTTCTAAAATTCTAAAACCAACAAGTTTTGCTTTGAGGATTTTAATTGGCGAAGAAACAAAAATAAAATAAAACAAAGTAAACTAAAAACTAAAAGTAAAATGAATTCTACTTGTCGGACTAAGTATTGTCATCGTCGGAAATCACGTCACTTTTTTCTAACGTCGTTGACCTCTAACAGATATAGAAAACGTGGTTTATCAAAGGCTTTTCAAAGTTATATTTAATGCCGATGTGTTTGGTCTTAGGATGTTGGACAGGATTTTTAGTTACGGCTATAGCAGCAGAATATCAACAAATATAGGAGTGTTAGAGAATTCAAACCGTAGTCCCGCATTTGCTATTGAATCCAGCTGATTTGAGAACAGCAGCTTGCCACATCAACATATTCAACTTCACAAGTTGACAATGCAACTGATGTCTGCTTCTTACACTGCCATGTGACTAATCATCTAATAAAGAATTGACACCGTGATGTTGACTTGTAGTTCATTTTGCATCCGCTGTAATCCGAGTCACTATACGCTTTAAGCTCAAAATCATCATCATGAGGATACCACAACCGAGTGTTAGGGTACCCTTCACATAACAAAATATCCGTTTGACTCCAATTAGATGGTTAACTTTTGGTTTCGCCTGATATCTTGAGTAAAGATACGTTTGTACATGATGTCAGGTCGTGAGGCGGTGAGATACATGAGAGATTCTATCATGCCTCGGTACATGGTAGCATCCACCAGATCACCATTCTCGTCGGGCACTATATCATGGTTTGTAGCAAGTGGAGTCCCAGCTGCGGAAGCATTCTCCATATCAAACCGACTAAGAATATCACCTACATACTTTGTCTGATGTAGAAATATCCCCTGTGGTGTCTGATCCACCTATAACCCGAGAAAGAATTTCATCTCTTCCATGGCACTCATCTCAAATTCAGCCTTCATTACTAATACAAATTCTTTACATAAGTCTTCGTTCTTGGAACCGAAGATTATGTCATCAACATAGATCTGTACAAGCAGTAAGTCACCATCCTTCTCTTTGATAAACAATGTACAATCAATCACTCCTCTTCAAAACCCGTGTTTCACAAAATGAGTCGAGAGTTTCTCATGCGAGGCTCTGGGGATTGATGAAGCTCGTATTGAGCCTTGTCCAGCTTGTAAACTCTGTCCTGATGATACGGATCCTCGAATCCCTCGGGTTGACTGACGTACACTGTTTCTCGGATTTTACCATGAATGAATGCACTTTTCACATCGAGCTGATAGGCTTTAATCTTCATATACGATGCATAGGCTAGGAAGATATGGATGGCTTCCATTCTTGCCACGGTTGCAAACACTTCGTTTTAATCGATCCCTCAACTTGTCGAAATCCTTGAACTACAGGCAAGCCTTGTTTTGATAATGACCCTTTGGTAATCCTTCTTGCATTTTAAGACTCATTTATTGCCAATGACCTTAGCACCTTTAGGTCTATCCACTAAAGTCCGCACACCTAACTTCTTGAATTGAAGAAGTTCTTCTTGCATGGCACTCACCCAAGCCTTATCGTTTAAGGCATCACTTACATATTTTGGCTCAAACTGAGACACAAAACATCGATAAGCACCGTTGTGAAGGTAGCCTTTTTCCATGACTGAGGCATAATCAAATGAATATAGCTGACTTCTTGTCTGTACTCTTGATTGTACATCCCCTATGACATTATCCAGAGGATGATAAACATTTAGACGAGATCCAGGAGTGGTGGGTACAATACCTTATTATCCAGATTATGAACCATAGGTTCAGTATCTGAGGCAGTGGGAGTATGGAGTTCCGAAGTGTCAGTGGCATCAACATCTGATGCGTGTGTACTTGTAGTAGTTGGAACATGTTCCTCCTGATCCACCTGACCATTTTCCACTTCTTCATTGTCTGAAGAGGAGTCACTTACCTCCAGTGCTCCCCCTGAGTTACTAAAAGACTAGCCTTGAGAGCCAGATGTTGTTGAGTCTAGGGGCGGTGTGTTTAAGACCTCATGCATCATCTTCGTAGCTAACTTGTCTTCAGAAGTGGAGAGATGGATGTTGAAGGACTTAAAGAATCCATCATAATCGAAAAAGAATGCCGGTCCTTTTCTAGCTGGGGGTGGTGTATCTCTGAACGTCCATGTTACACCACACTTCTACTTGATCCGTTGAGTTATTGTAAGCTCTCTATTCGGTATGTTGTATCCTAGGAAAATTCCTTCTTCAGCCTCTCACTGAACTTTCATTCCTGAGTTTTCTTCAAAAGAGTGAAAGGTGCGCCAAATGGTTCGAGGTACTCTAGATTTGGCTAACGTCGTTGAAGTAGCTCGTAACATGTCTTACCATGACGTTTTACCACGAGGACTCGCGATTTAAAGTAACATGCATTGGCAACTGCCTCATTCCAAAATTGGATGGGCAGTTTCGAGTCTGCTAGCATTGTCCTTGCTGTCTCAATCAAGCTACGATTCTTTCTCTCAACAACTTCATTCATTTCTGGGGTGTAGGCAGAAGCGAACTAGTGCACAATTCCCTTTTCTTGTAGAAAGCCTCCATTCACTGATTCTTGAACTCGATATCATTGTTTGAGTGTACTTGTCTTACCTTCAGCTTGTAGAGAAACTTGAAAGTAGTACTAACTCTTTGAATGACTCAAATGCCTCGGATTTAGATTTCAAAAACATTACCCAAGAGAATCTTGAGTAGTCATCTGTAACTACATAACAGTACAAGTCACTGGCGATGCTCCATATATTGACTAGACCAAACAGATCCATGTGAAGAAGCTCAAGAGGTAGTTCTATGGAATGAACTTTCTTTGCCTTATAATACTTCTTAATCTGTTTGCCTTTCTTGCAGGCGACACAAAAATCTGGTAGTTGGAAGCTTTTGACGTTTTACTCCTTGCCCTAGATCATTTCGGATCAAGTGGTTCATCTTCTGTGGATTGATGTGTCCCATTCTCCTATGCCAGGAGATTAAATCCTTTTCTATAACCTTGGACAAGAATCACTAAACTTGATGATCCATTATGGAGGCCTTTGATAGATCCAAGACATAAAGATCGTTATATCTTGAGGCTGATATTAAGACTTGGTCCTCTGGGATCACATAGTCCTTTTTCTGAACATAGCATTTTTTGTTTTCGAACACTACTTTAAATCCTTTCTCACAGATTTGGGAGACAGAAAGAAAATTATTTTGATGTTGTTGAACATAATTTACCTTGTCAAACTTCACTTTCTGATTCCCCACTTCCCCTTGAGCTGTGATGTAACCTCCTTTGTTTCCAGTAATGAAACATGACCTCCTTTTATTTGTTTGACGTTTGACAGGAGTGTCTGGTTCCTAGTCATGTGCCTGGATGCTCCGCTATCTACAATCAAGTGTTTGTTTCAGCACTATAGCGAACACCCTGACATTCAATGGAAAACATTAGTTAAGGTTAGGGACCCAAGCCTTAACTGGCTTGGGTGACCCACAAGAATTACACATTATAAATTCCACCCATTTTCCATTTGAGGGTGATGGAAGATCATTTTGTTTCTTGTTCTCATTATCAGACACTGAACTAGATTTTTCTTTCCATAAGCCAGTTTTGTGTAAGGCATGTTTGTGATAAACAGACAATTAGCTTATGGTTTGAACTTTATGTTCACTAAGTCTTCTTGGTGGGGTTATAGAACTCCCTTTAGAAGAACTGGGTTTACGATCATGAAGTTCAACTTTCTTCCTAGGTGTCTGATAGTAAGGACAGTTAGACGCGATGTGTCCATACTTTCCACAGTTGTAGCAAGATCTACTTTCGACATGCTTGTATGGTTGTTTCTGTGGAGAAGTGTGTGAGACTCGTGTGACTTTGACTTGGTTGGATTTAGACACTTCTTGTTTAGATGTTTTATCTTGTTTAACAAAATTAATTGTTTAAACCTTTTTAACATCTTTACTCTTTTGTTTATCCGGACTTAGAAATGATGCATGTGTTGGTTAACATGTTTGGTCTTTTTAGGTTCAGAATTAGATGTATTGAACCAGACTTTACCTTAACCTTCTCAATTTGTTCATCCAGATTAACAATAGGCATTTTACCTTTTGACTTTAAAGTGGTCTCCTTTTGTTAGTGACAGATTCATTGGTTTAAGTGTGGAATTTGGATCACTTATAAGAGGAGGGGACACCACATGATCCTTGATTGGGTTGTTATTAATTGGTTTTCTTTTAGCGTTCAACAAGGTCTCATGTGGTGGTTGTACCACTTTGTAACTCAACCCCTCCCCGTTGTTTCGTTCTCTCACTAAGTGCTGGACTATGTGAGAAGAACTAGTCCAACTGTGCAGTTTTTGTTTTAATGAGTTTACTTGACTTTCAAAACTGCTTCTGTTTCTTAGCTTCTTCTAGGGAGTTTAGATAGAACTTAATGTCATTATCTTGGTTAAAAGCCACAACTTCAGTTTCCCTAACTTGTTTATTTAACAGTTCTATTTTCTCTTTGTAACAGTGCTCATTTAATTTTAAATATGATTTACTTTAGTGCACAGTTGCAAATCCTTTACTAGGCTATAATTGTGATCTAATAACCTAGCAAATTTCAAATCTATGCTTTCCCTAAATCGATTACAATAAGAACATGCATGATTATTGAAAAGCTGATTAGTGAAACTTACCTAAGAAGGTTCTGTTGAATCAACCATCATAGCAGAGTCTGACTTTTCTGGTGCAGGTGATTCTGAAATATTGAACTTGGCCTTCATCATTCAGGTGATTTACCACAATTGCAGTCTCTTCATTATTTGACATCGCGAGTTCAACTGCTATATCTCCTTCGTTTGCAGAATCGTCATCCAAATCCTCAACGCATGCAATATTGGATTCTCCCGAGAGACAAACCAAAAGCTCCAATCTTTCCCTTCGTCATCGTGAGCCGTCAAGGCTTTAGGATCCTTGCTTGATGAGGCAGGACTACTTGTGGGTTTATCTTGACGATTGAAGGATGAGAATGGATGAGCATTTCCTGTCTTCTTGGGCTTCACACACTCACGCTTGAAATGCCCCTTCTCTCCACAGTTAAAACAGGTCACTTTGGTTTTCTCAAAACCAAAGGTTGTATCCTTTGTTGCAATCAAGTTCTGTCCGGTCTTTTTAACAAACTTCTTAGCCCTCCGGATGGCACTTGCCAATGCCCACATGATATCCATTCTTTCCAGCTTAGTCTCATCTACTTGTTCATAGTCTTCATCTGCCAGATGGCAGTTCCAATCTTCTCCGCGACTAGACCATCATAGGAATGAACGACAGCTGCTAGGAGATCCGTATGCTCCTTTGCTACCTCTGTAGTCACATTACCGCTCCTTTGCTACCTCTGTAGTCGCATTACCGAGATTCTTGGTCATCAATCTGGTAGCATTAGCTTCAGGTGCTATTTGTTGGGTGCACGATGACCCTGACGTGTCAGATCCTGAAGTAGTAGCTTGAGACAAAGCGGCTGAACTAGATATGAATGCCATTTGAAGTGGTGCTCCAGACATTTTTGCTTGAGGAGTAGAGTTGTAAAGTGACGGGTTCTGATCATATGACGCCTTTTGAGACCTGTACGTCATCCTTAACTCTTCCTCTCTCAGCTTTAGAATGAAATCGTTGATATCCAACTTCGCAAGCATATCATTCTGCATGAGGTTTGACACAAAAGAAACCCACTTTTCTGGCAATCCATTTGCAAAATTCGATATCTTGCCTTCCATGGACGTAACAACTCCATAAGTGTGCAGCTCACTCATCAAGTGGTAGAAACAGTCGATAATGTCATCCAAGCTCTCCTTTCCCATTGACGAGAAGTTATCAAACTCCTTTTTCAACGCTTTAGCCTTTAGAGATTTTAATGAGGCATTCCCTTCATACCTTTTTTCCAGAGCATCACATAGCTTCTTTGCTTGCTCGTTCTCGGAGAACTGATGGAATATGTTCTTAGGAATGGACTGAGTTAACAAAGCATACGCCTTCTTTTCTACATTGTACTTTACCTTTTGTCCATCAGTCATCCCTCCTAAGGTAAGCTTAACTCCATCTGCCCTGACCGGCATGCTATACCATGTCTCTATTGATTCCCACAGATTTGGATCTATACCATTTAGGTAAATCACGAACCTTTGCTTCCATTGTAGGTATTCATCTAATGTTATGAGCTTAGGGGGCTTATTGTGATTCCCCACTTCATTTTCCTGAAGCAATAGATTTTCGATCCGTGAATCTCTGCCTGCGGTGAATGCTGAATACTAATCTTCCATTGTTATTTACTTTTGATTTTAGAACAAACGGTTGTACTTGTGCGAATGAAAGGGTGCGATTGGGCTATTCGTGCGATTGAACAATACGAATGGCTCAATCGTGCGATTGAACAACTATGGACGGCTCAATCGTGCGATTAGACAGGTACGATGAACAATGCGAATATGGTGTTCAGTCGTATGAATGGATGAACGACTAAGAGCAATCGTACGTATGGGAGGAGCGTATGAGTCTAGTCGTGCGATTGAATCAATCGTGCGACTGAAGTTGCTGGTTTTTTGAAATTCGAGGATTTTAGGTACTTTTACGCAAAAACACGAATATTTTACTAACCCTAATTGCCGTATGCCGGAAACACGTTAATTTTTTGACCTGGAGACGTCGAAAACATTGTTTGACACAAAAAGATTACGTTTTTGAGTGAAAAACGTGATTTTTATATCAAAATCGATTGAATCACACGCAAATCAAGAGCCAAAGCTCTAATACCACTTGTTAGGACCGTTTTCGATATGGAGTACTAACTGATTTACGTGTGTACCAAACCAGATGGTGCGGAATCCTATTTGATTGGAGATCCAATCAGTGAGAACGCAAGTATAATCAATCCAATAATGAAACTAAATGATAAGAACGATAGTAGGATGATTTACTGCAATCTATGAACTTGGAACAAGTGTTCTAGGGTCTCTAGACGGCTAGGGTACGATTTAGTGCGTAGGGATTCGAATTGTTTGTTTTTCCACGAATTAAGTGGTATTTATAGGTTAGGGTTTTCCATTCGTGCGACTGAACCATTCAAATGGTTCAGTCGTGCGATTGAAGCATGCGGTTGATCCATCCACACGACTCAAGGTCCGGTCGTGCGACTGAGTCAATCTCATGTCACACTCGTGCGACTGATCCAGTCTCCTGGTTCGGTTGTGCGACTGGTTCATTAGCATGAAGTATTCATTCTTATGGTCCATTAGCATGGTCCATTCGCATGAGAACTTCACACGATTAAGTTTAACCACGTTTCTCAATCATTATTGACTAAGGACTATGTAAACAACCACAAACCTATATAGTTAGTACAATAATCGTTATCACACAATAATCAATGAAATATTAAACATTATATGCATCACAAACACAATATATTTTATTTATACCCATTCTGTTACATATATGTAAGACATGAAAGACATTTTACATTAAGCTCATAAACTAGGTACATATGTATCTACAGTTTTCAGAACCGGATCGGACATTAAACTGGACGCCTTATTGGTTTGGTGGTCGGACCAGTTTGACCTGATTTAACTATATTTTAATTATATTTATATATGTAATTAAATATAAGTAATTTATATATGATTTATATATTATAGTTATATATATAACTTAACTATATTTTTATATCCGACATATAATTTATGCTTTAACACCCCGTTTTTACCCATTAAAATAAAAAAATTAAATAGCAAAACCGGTCCGGTTTTCCAGTCAGACAAGCGGTTCGGGATAAACAGGCCGGTTCGACTACTAAAAATCGAATCATACCGGACCAGACCGGACACGAGCCCGATTCCCGGTCGGACCGGCTAGTACAATCCGGTCTCAAAAACACTGAATTTTATACTTGAACAATACAAAATTTTAATCAATATCATGTCCGGATTTGAACTTTGGTCGCACTCAATTATCTTTTTTTTCTTAATCAACAAAACCTTGAAGACAACGACAGGTTCTCAAATTTATATTCTCTAAAGTCATTGTTTTTAGATGCTCAAACAGCGGACATAAAATTTTTTGTGTTTGTAGAGTCGGGTCAACAAATTAAAATAACCACAAAGTTAAATTACTTAAAAGTAAAATTCCAAATATACTATTATCTTTTTCTAAATAAATTTGTTTATCGCTATTCCAATCTTTGTTGTAAAATTTGTACACTTTGTAAAACAATAAAATCCTAATTAATATTCTTTCACTTTATTAAAGTTAAATGTGTTTTTCATCCCCGAGTTTTTATAAAATTACCATTTGAGTCCAAAATATTAAATTTTGTCTTTTACATTCAAATGTTTCACGAAAATTATCATTTTAATCCATTTAACTGTTACTAATTAACACAGTTAATTTTTTCCGTTAACTTTCCTACATTAGGGGTATTCATGTCCAAATAATTAGAAAATAAAAAATCAACCATTATGTGAGGTGTTTTATGTGTTCAATATTGTTTGGTAATCATTATTGCGATTTGAATCCATCTATTAAATATAATTAAATACAATGATAACCATCTAAAAGTGACTACTTTATAACTTTATGAAATGTACATCACAAAAATATAAATAAACAAGCAAGTCATATAACATAAATTATTTGAATCATAAACATAAAATACAAATCATCATAAAAGTGTAAAGGTGGAGGGGACACTATCCCCACACACACATCACACTACATTATAAACCCACTAATTAAAGATTATCATATCACATTACATCATACACTCAAATTCGATGGTGACGGTGTTGTCACACCATGTCACACAACACCACCACACCCACACACAGATAACGATTACAACTTCACGACGAGAACAAATTATGCAAAAAGGAATTTTACAGCGTTGAGGAGGTGGCGATGATGGTGTTGGGCGGCGAGAAGGTTTGTTATGGCCTAACAACACATACGACCCTCCACCATAAGAAAACAAGAAACACTATGATATTAACAGTACATGAACAATATCCCAAAATATTAATAAATGTAACTAATAATTAAAATTTACACCAAATAAATCTATTACTTAACAACAAATGTATAAATAACATGATTACCAAAAATATACATTAACAAGACCAAACAACAAAATACTACTATGGAGTCAAATCGTAATTGTAATTATCAAAATATACTGAATACATAAAACCCCTCATGTAGAGTTGATTTTTGTTTTGCACATGTTTTTACAAAAATACCCATAATTTAGGAAACTTAATGGGAAAATTTAATGGTATTAATGAGGAATAATTAAATGAATTCAAATGATAATTATTGTGAAACATTTGGATACGAATGGAAACTTCAAACTTTTGGATTCAAATGACAAATTCTATGAAATCACACAGATTAAAAACACATTTAAGTCTTTTATTTTACTTCAACTTCAAATCCTCTTATTCATCAAAACCAAAATCAAATAGAGTTATTGTTGGGTCCAATAAGGCTGTTATAACCTAAACAAACACTTAAAAGAATTTTTGTGCATCTGAAGAAAGTCTTTTGAAGACAAACTAGAACCTCTGAAGCTAACTAAAGATCTTCCAAAGCCTGAAGTTAGAAGAACTTCAAAAGAGGAACTCAGTCTTTCCAGACCAAGTGAATTCTCTTTCGAAGCAAAACACTTAAAAGATTCAAGACAAAGCTTTCCGAAGATAAAGTCAAGAAGACTTGGTAAAGCCTAGATAGAAATTGATTCTTCTGAAGTATAAATTGGCTTCGGAAGAACTTATTCTTTCGAAGCCAATTAACCTTCGGAAGAACCACTATGAATCAATGGAGATAAGTATGGTCGGTCTGACTATGCGCTGCCATCTCTGATAAACTGCATGGTGTTTTCCCACACACATGTATTTGACCATACTTTATTCAACTATTCACCTTTATTAGAAAGTACAGTTACCATGTTTAGTTGGTGACCAAAAGGTAAGTCAGGGACTTTTCAGGACTACCTAATCTAGGATAATATTTTATATTAAACTAGTTTTAGTAAACTCATGTATTACATGGGTAGATTAAATAAAATATTAATATATTAAAATTTATTGATTATAAAATAATATTTTAAAATATGATATGACTAAAATTACATATGACAAATTAACTATAACTAATAAAACAATGATATCAACTTTTAAAATTTTGTTTTAATTTTTTTTCCAGAAAAATATATATTTTGTTGATAAAAAAACCGTATAATAATTTAACTTTTAAAATTTTCTTTTTATAGTTTCCAAATGAATTATTTTTGGTTTTAGAAAATTTATCTTTTAAAAATACCAATTTTAAAATGTTTCAATTTTTAAAAAAAGTTTTATGCTCTAGAAAAATTTATTATTTTATAAAAGTCTTGTTTATTTAGAAATAACATTAATATATAGATCCTTTTTTAATTTATTAAATGTAAAAGAATGTTAAATAATATTATTAGTAATTAAAGTAATTATCTAAGATGAGAGAGAGGCATCAAAATTTTGGTGAGGATGATTGTGATGTTGCACGTGTCACCTCAAGTTAGTCTTTTATTATAGTAGTAAGATACCTTACTTCTAACAATGTAGCATGTGTTTAGTAGTAAATTCCAGCTAATAATCTAAGTATAAATGGTTGCAGGTAGTAATATATATATATATATTCTTATTGTAACTCAGTTAGTAATGTTTTTAAGAGTCTTGTAAAAACTTTGAGTTGAGATGTAATATATACAAGTATCTTGAAAACCATCTCTTGTGTTCATTAACTTAATACATTATTAGCACCTCATTCAAGGTTTTCTGCATCAGCATTCGAGTGTGTCCAAGTAGGTCTAGGAGATAATTCTTATGGTGATAAACAAACACCGATCCTACAATCGGTATCAGGGCATTTTAGGCTCATGATTGTGAGATCTTGCTATCCAAACCAACTTGTTTCTTCACTTATTCACTCACTACACTCAATGATGACCCTCAACAAAAAATCTTCTAAATCTGAGATGGGAATGATGACTAAGGCTCCTGTCATCACCCCTAATAAATTCAGATCTTGGTGCAAACGCATTGATGGTTTTATCTAGTATCAAGAAGGCAATATGTGGAGATCTATCACTCACGGACCTTATAAGCCAAAATTAGAGTCACCAGCTGGTAATGGAGCCATGATAGAGAAATTCATTGAAGATTACTTAGATGAATAAATTAAGAAGATGGACATCGATGGCAAAACCATGACAGTATTGCTTACAATTATACCAAACTCCATAATGGTAGGCTTTGAGCACTGTCAGTCTGCCAAAGAACTCTTTGATGTTTGACATTGATGTACTCTAGTTCCACCGAATCCAAAGAGTCCAAGAGACATGCCCTGAAGCAGTTCGAGAACTTCACTCATATTGTTGGAGAGACCCTGAGCCAACATTATTTCACGTATATGGAGTTAATCTCATCACTTTAGTCTATGGGAGTGATTCTTGAGAAAAGAGATCTTGTAATAACATTCATGAGTGCATATTCTATCAAAAGAACAGAGAATCTAAACACTCTCACCATGACCAAACTATATGGCATCCTTAACGGAAATCGTGTAGAGATGGAGACTCAAAGAGGTCACCCGATAAGCAGAACCTCTAGCCTTCCTGCTAGCAATGTTTTACTTGTTACTAAAGGCTCAAGAGCTCCTTAGCCCTAGCAGCACCTAACATATTCCCAATAGCCATCATGTTCCTCTATACCATACATCACTTTTCCAAAGATACCCTGGTCTCAACACGCACAATCAAATCCTTTTCATGATAATTGTGCCTTTGTTTCACGAATGGGTGCTCTAGTGAATTCCAATTTTGCTTTGATGATCTAGAGTGATTAAGTCTAGATGAAGTTGAATACGTGGACATTGTTCAACAAATGGCTCTTTTAAGCTATAGAGCAAAGAAGTTCTTTAAAAGGACTGGAAGCCAATTTCCTGAAAAACCAACAAACAACAAATTCAGGTTTGACAAATCAAAAGCCAAGTGCTACAACTACAACAAACTTGGTCATTTTTCAAGGGAATGTAAAGCTCTTAAATCCAACCCAGGAGCCACTCAAGCCTCCCAACATCATGACACACCAAAATCTGCTGCTAAGCCAACTAAAAAACAGATAGTTGTTGTTGCTCAAGAAGTTGATTGGAGCTTTATGGTGCAAGATATCACTCATGCTCATGCACTCATGGCTGGAACTAAAGACAGCAAGGTATATGAACACCTTTGTATTTTAGCTTGTATTGCTAAGATTAAACCATATCAGGACTATACCATGGAAATTAAATCTGATATTGAGTCCTTAAACATACTAAAATCTGATTTTAAAATAGCAGAATCTAACTACAAACTATAAAATGAAAAGTTAGAAAAAATTGTTTCTTCTTTAAAACATGAACACTCAAACTACATGGCTCAAATATAGGATTTAAAATCCAATTTAACTGAGGCTCAAGCCCTGCTAGTAATAGTTGACGCCATAACAAAGAAGTATGTCATTGAAGAGCATAACTTTAAAACCATCATTGCATCATCTTCCCACTCAAAGGTGTGTTATCAAAACAAAGGTGGATCGAGAACCAATGAAATTGCTTCACCACATCTTTTGTATCTGTGAGACAACCAAGATATGGCACTGAAGAGCAAGAGGTTTCAAATGTTGAGCCACTACCCAATGAGAATAAGAATGAGACAACAATGGTAACCATCACAAGGAAGGATAAGGTAGAAAACCTCATCCCTACCAATGATGATCAACTTCTTACCACCAAAGGCAAAAGAATCAAAGTCGAGGAGGTCAGAAAAATTGCCAAGAAAGTGGTTGATCAAAACTGAAGAAAGACCCAAACAAAAGGGTGTATTCATTTCAGTCCGATTCTAAATGGTCAGAACTTCTGATTATGAAAAGGATGTAATGCCAGCACTCCTATCCAACTGAATGATTAGAATTGAATGGAAAGAATATTGAAGATGAAAAGAAGTGCAAGAAACAATAGTTGTCTAGCCCCGTGAATAATAGCATTAAGTGCATAATATGTGGTCTGCACAACCATATGGCTAAAGATTGCTACTACAATCCTGCACACACACATTTTGCAAACAATGTTAAGAAAGAATGAGTCAATGACGGTTTCATATTTGGATCTTATCATATGGTTCAAGAGCTAAAGAAAGGAAAGCTTCTTTCCGAAGCTAAGTTTCTTTTGAAAGAAACTCATTCTTCTGAAAGAAAAATAGCTTCCGAAGACAAGTGAATACACATGAAAATGAACAAAAAGAAACCTTTCGAGAAGAAGACTGCTTCGGAAGAAAAGGTGGTGAAAGCTTCTTCCAAAAAAAGAAGCCTCGGAAGCAAGCCATGCTGCTCAAGCTTCAACTAGCTCATCTACACTGATGAACCAAAGTATGAAATGGAATATTAGAGAAGACGTTATAGCCCAAACCTCTTCTTCACAAACCTTATTTGAACCCCCATGCATGCATTTTGGTTTAATTATATCATCTACATTGGAAGAACCCAAGACCAACAAGGCTTGGGTTTCCAATAGCAACTGGTTATACCTTATATGCAGGGACATCCACATGATAAAATTGACAACGTGTGGATTGTAGATAGTGGATGGTCTAGGCACATGACAAGGAACATATATCTTCTCCAATACTTCAATGTTTTAATGGAGGTCCTACTAAGTTTAAAGGTAAGGTCGGAGGATACAATTCCAGTAGAGGTAGTGTATTTAATGGTAAGTTAAAGGTTGACAAAGTAAACTTTATCAAACAGCTTGAACGCAATCTCCTAAGTTTTTCTTAATTTTTTAATCAAAAGCACCAAATACTTTTCACAGAACATGATTTCATTATCCTTAAACCCATGATTACAATTTCTCAAGAATTGGTGCTTCTTAGATCTTCTAAGAGAGATGATATGTACAAGTTAGATATGAACAATGCTTCCCTACTAGGTAAAGTATCATGCTCTTTTTTCAAAGCTAACGGTGGTGAGTCAACTTTTTAGCATAAAAGAATATGTCATGTTAATTTTAATACCATGAATAATTTGGTTATAAGTAACTTGGTACATGATGTGCCTAAAAAGGAATTTTTCTATAAAGATAATTGTGTTGCATGTCTGAAAGGAAAACAACACAGAGTATCTCATAAATCTACAGAAGTTAACTCTCTCACCGTTCCATTACACTTATTGCACATGGATCTATTTGGTGGTACAAGTATAAAGAGCATTGGAAAGAAATCATATTGTTTTGTGATTTTTGATGACTTTACAAGATTTATATGTGTATTCTTTTTAAAAACTAAAAATGAAACTGCTGAAACTTTAAAATCTTTTATTCTTAAAATTGAAAATCAAATTAATCACAAGGTAAAAATCATAAGAAGTTATCAAGGGACTGAGTTTAAGAATCAAGTTTTGACTCATTTTGTAACTCAAAAGGGATTTTCAGACAATATAGTGCCCCTAGGACTACTTAACAAAATGATGATGCTGAGAGGAGAAATAGGACACTTATTGAGGTATCTAGAACTATGTTAATTAATTCCAAGCAGCCTCTAACATTCTGGGCAGAGGTAGTTAGCACTATATGTTATGTGCAAAATAGGGTTTCTATTGTTAAGCCCCATGAAAAAACCTCTTATGAATTATGGAACAAGAGGCCACCATTCATTGGATTTCTTAGACCTTTGGCAGTAGGTGCACCATAATTAACACAATGTACAATTTGGTAAAATTTGCTGAAAAGTCAGATGATGCTTATAGAGTTTATAGCATCAAAAATCAACAATTTGAAGAATCTTCCAACATTGTTATCAATGAGCATACTCCTTGTGTAAGGGAAATGGTCTTGACCATATTTTCGATTTAGAATTGTTTCCAACCTATTTTAAATGTTCTTATGAGAACGTTTCAGCTGAACAGGAACTCAAAGTGATTCAAATGATAATGAACTATTTGAGTTACCCAGATCCATTCCAAGCTCTCTAATAGTTGATGAGATCAAGCTCCCATGAATGGAATTCCTTAAGGCATGAACATCTCAATAACCAGTGGAGCTTTAACAATTTGTCAACAAACTGAACTTTAAAATTCAACAGCTAACAACTCAAGCAATACTCAACACCAGTCTGATGAAAACAAAAATTTAGAGGAACAAGCAACTATTAATGTTGATTCACAACAAAATACTAGTAATGGTGTCTCTCTTTCATTCAATAAGTCCTTATTGAATGAGTGTGAGATATCAGCTGGACCCAATGTTCAAAATCCTGAGCAAAAATTTTCCAACCTGGATCTCTCTATACAACTAGAGGTAATTTCTAGGCTCAAAATTCATAACACTCATCCAACTGAGAACATCATTAGAGACGTCACTAAAGGTGTGAGAATAAGAGGACAGATCCATAATGGGAATGTTTGCATGTATTCATGCTTTCTTTCTCAAATGGTACCAAAGAAGGTGGATGAGGCACTTAAATATAGTAGTTGGGTTGAATCAATACAAGAAGAATTGCTTCAATTCAAGAGACAAAAGTTTGGAACCTATGTCCACTACCACCTAGTCATGTACCCATCAACATAAAATGGGTGTTTAGAAATAAAAGGGGCGAAAGAGGTTTGATATCAAGTACAAGGCAAGACTGGTAGTTCAAGAAAACACAGAATAGGAAGGGATAGATTACACCGATGTCTTTGCACCAGTTGCAAGACTTGAGGTTGTGATAATTTTCCTTGCTTATATAGCATCCTAGAACTTTACAGTTTACCAACTTGATGTCAAGTGTGCATTAATGTAGAGAAGTCTATGTGTGCCAACATCTAGGATTTGAAGATCCACAACATCCTAACTATGTGTGCAAACTAGATAAATCTCTCTATGGGTTGCACCAAGCACCTAGGTTATGGTATGAGGCATTGACTCAATTTCTCCTAAATAATGGTTACACCAAATGTACAATTGATAAGATATTATTCATAAGAAAGTCTAGAAAAGATATTTTACTAGTACAAGTCTATGTTGATGACATCATATTTGATTTTTCAAATGACCAGATGTGTAAATATTTTGAAAACATTATGAAGAAGAAGTTTGAGGTGAGTTCGATGAGAAAAATTAACATTTCCCTAGATTTTTCGTGAAGCGGATGAAAGATAGGTTCTTTATAAATCAATCTATATATGTCAATGATGTTTTAGAAACATTTGAGATGGAAAACTGTAAGCCAGCCAAGACACCCAGACCCAGAAATCACAATCTCTGTCCCGACTCTAAGGAGGAGGATACTAATCAACATAAGTATAGGGAAATCATTGGATATCTAATTTATCTCAAAACAAGTAGACTTGGTATCATATTTGCAACTTTCATTTGTGCAAAATATCAGGTTGCTCCAAAGGTGTCTCACCTAGTTGCTGCCGAGAGAATCCTTAAATACCTAAACTTGGTCTCTGATATCCTATGAATCAAGACTTCAATCTCAATGGCTACACTAATAGTGACTATGGTGTCAGTAATATCAATAAGAAATCAAAATTAGGAGGATGTCAATTTCTTGATGGAATGATTATATCCTTGCAATGTAAGAAGCAATCATGTGTATCTAAATCAACTTCTGAATCTGAATACATCGCTACTACTAGTTGTTATGCTCTGCTGCTGTTGATTCAAAATTAGATGTTAGAATATGGCTTTAATTTCATGAGGACTAATATCCATATTACTAACAAGAGTGCCTTTTCTATTACAGAAAATCCTGTCAAGCACTACAAGACAAAGCATATTTACATCATGTATCATTTCATTTAGATATTCATGAGAAAAACTTGATTAAACTAGTCAAAGTTGACTCAAATGAACAATATGCTAACTTTGTCACCAAAGCCTTTGATGACAAAGATTTAAATATCTAATCACTACTATAGGATGACAAACATTGACTAGATTATCTCTTTTGAAAACCTTTTTGAAAGTGTATATTGTCAATGTGGTCTCATTACAATCTGAGCCCTAATACAAAAGGTTTTTCTACAACATTTCTCTAAGTATGAGTGCAGGATCATTGAAGGGTGTAGAGTTACAACACAACAACACAAAGAGGAGATAAACTAAACTTAGATCAAATAGTAAACTGGATTAACCAAGTGGTGACACTAAGAACACAAGTAATATATGAGACAAAACACAAAGAACACAAGTGTTTGGTTTTCAAGAATACAGTATATTGCCTTCTCTATGTTCTATTACAAGTGTTACAAAAGCATATTCGAAAGATACAAGAACATGAGATACTTATACAACATCCTACAGCCGGCTTTACTTTGAAGGCAGCTGGATACAATTGACTAGACACACACAAAATCAATTGTAGAGTCAAAAGGCAGAAAGTTACAGACTCAAGACATGCCTTTTGACTAGTGACTATGACATGCCATAGCTCACATCCTTATCTATTACAAAAAGGATAAAGTGCATAAAGTAGAAAGTTACAGACTCAAGACCTCAATGTACAGTTACCAAAAGCATGGACCTTTTCACCAAACCATGTTAGTTGGTGACTTGCCGAGTTTTAGCGGAAAGGTGTCCAGCTTTATGGAACAGTACATCAGATAAAGCATGTTACTAAAAGTCTTCGGAAGAAATCTGTCTTCATGAACTTGAAGCTTCGGAAGACTTTGTCTCTGAGGCTTCGGAAGACTTCATCTTTGGCTTCAGAAGATGTGGTCTTGGCTTCGGAAGATTTCACACTTAGAGTATTTCTATTGCACATGTGAAACTTCCGAAGCATTCCACTTTAATGCACTTGTGCAGCATGCAGGAAAGACTAAAGATGTTTAGGTTGAATCAGCCTCTTCATTAATCTCTACAACTCCCCCTAGGCTGATGCTACCAAAACATTTAGAAAACTTCAGATATTAATAGTCCTCATTAGGATGATCATCATTCCTTTCTTCATAAGATGTTCAGGACCCTTCAGGCTGTCAAAGTGTCTTCTCGTGTCAAAGAGGTCATGCAGAGGCAACTGAAACATATTTTGCCATGTACAGATGTCTTCAATGCCTTGATCTCTAATAATATGCCACCATTCTTGATTTGTGGTGTATGTCCAAGACAAGATGGGTCTTCCTGATGCTAGAGGAGCTACTAAAGTTGGAGATGATTGAGCTTCCTCTAGCTGCACATCCTCAGGCTGTTCTGATTCATCCTAAGGTTCAAAAGGGGATGCAGGCTTCTTCTTCTTCTTCTTCTTCTAGACTTTGGTTTAGAATCCATCCTTTTCCTTCTCTTTCCAAATTTTAACTGAGAAGACTGGACTGCAGCACCAGATTGATCTTCAATGTCTTTCTCAGTTGGGACTTCCCTCTCTCAGGTTTAGATAGAGAGGGAGGTTGACCCTGCTGTGGATCAGAACATGAAGCTTGCTGAGCATTAGTAGGAGGTCCGGGTTGTGTTGTGTCTGTTTGTTCAACCTTAACCTCTAGTTCAGGTGGGGCCTAGCATGGAGTGGAGTGTAAGTCAGTGAGCTCTCCACTCTTAATCTTCTACTTGATTACCCTATATGCTCATCCATAGTGGATAGAGACATGGGTCCAAGTCTCCTTCCAGAGATCCATACAGCTTCAAGAAGCTCATCATCCTCTGCCTATCAGCAGACTTCTTCATGCTGTTTTGGATGATGGCTCTTGACTTTGCAGCTTCTTCTCCCAGCTTCTTTTTGTTGTCTTTCTTTCCTTGACTAACTCAAGCTCAAGTTGTTTTAAATACTCAAACTCAATGTAGTCATAAGGTAAGGGAAGGAGTGCACCTACCTAATAAAGGCCTATGGTACTCAGGTAGTTAATCATCTTGATTATGTCTTCGTCCTTATCTACCTAAGGTTCTTGTTGAACCACATCCTCCTGTTCAGGACTTTCTTGAACTGGTGAGAGGGTAGGCATACCTTTGTACAGTCTTTTTCTTCTTCTCTCTTCTTTGACTTGTACTAGGAGTTCTACATCTTCTGCCTCCTTCTTATCTCTTGACCTTTCCAGATCAACCAGTCTCATTCAATTCATCCAAGGGAAGAGAAATGACATTATCTATGTCATAGTTCCTAGTCCGCAGATAGTTGATCCTGACTGCCCTTAACTCATCATTCTGAGTATCTGGTTTGGGGGCAGCCCTGAATGCAGACTCCATGAGTCTTGGAGACTCAGTAGAGGAACTTTCTCCCCTTAGCCTCCTTTTCCTCTCTCTCTCTCTCTCCTCCTCCTCAATCTCTTCAGATGTCATCTTTCTTTTCCCTTTGTCACTCTCAGACCTTTGTGACTCAGGGTGGAGAGAGCTTTGGCCTTCATTGCTCGTTGCAGCATCTGAGCTCAGGCCAGAGAGAGGTTGAGAAGCACCTTCACCAGCAGGTGTCTCACAAGGAATATGGATCTCTGAAGTAGTTGGAGATGATGAGACAGGGCTCTCAGGTTCTGTCATTGAGCCTTGAGTCAAGGTTTCTCCTATGAAGCTAATCTTAGGGTCTGCCTCAACATCCAGTTGACCGATGACATTGCCTGATTGCCTTAGTCTCCTTCTTAGGCTGCGCTCTGCAATGATCCTGTCTTGGATTCTTTTAGCCAGTCTGTCAGCTGGTCTTGATTGGCTTGGGTTGACAAGTGGCATGTTGACTAGATCCAGGCCTTCATATAGTCCAAGTTCTAAAAATTGAAGACTTCTTCCTGTCCTTGAACTCTTATGATGATGAGGGCCTTCCTGTTATTGTCATACCTCGACCCAATAATGTGATTGAAGGATGGTGAAGGTGACATAGCCCTTGGTATCCCATCCTCAAAGAGACTCTGTATGAAGGAGTTTGTGTAGTCCACATCAATGTGAACTAGAGGAGGTTGCTGAGAATGCACAGTTGCAAGTGAGGATGGTGAGTCCTCAATGTCCATTCTCTCAGAAGAACTCCCAGGTTCTATGGATTTAATGACTTTCTCCCCCTTTTTGGTAGCATCACCCACTTGCATAGGTGAGCTGGAGGAAAGGTCAATCACATCCACAGGTTCTTGTGTTCCTGGTTGAGCTCTCCTTAAGGGTCTCCCAGCTAGTTTTTCCTTGAGATATGAAATCTCAAGTTGCTAAACATTGATCTGTGTTGTAAGGTAGTCACCTGAGATTCAAGGTTTCTGACCTTTGAGACTAGGTAAGTGCATGTTTTAGATAGTTTTTGCACTTTTAGTCTCAGATCCCCCTCATCTTCATCAGAAGAATCACTAGGGGTGGAGAAGATTAGACCAGAGTCCTTTCTCTCATGACCAGTTCTAAGTTCTTGGCTACTGGATTTCCTCTGCTCACTGGCAGTCTCAGTTGAGATGTCAGTGGGCTGAGTTGCCATGATTGAGGTCTTAATGATGTAATCATTTTAGAAGTGAGAGCCTCTTCCATATGGACATCCTGAACAGGTTCAGGAGTGTCCACCTCAGTTGTAGGTGACTGATGTGGATAGATGTAGGAGACTCAGTAGTACTCATCTCTCTTTGAGTAGAGGGAAAGAAGAGAGATTCATTATACTCACTCAAACCTATATCTTCATCAGTATAGAATTCAAGGTTGGGAATGGGTTGGTTGAGATCTATAGGCTGGGGATGGTAACTGTCCCTTGAAGGTTGATCACTTGAGTGTTGAGACTCAGAGTGATGGCTTAAGGCAGTAGGGCTAATGAGCTCATCAGGCTAAGCAGGATGAACCTCAACACTGATTCCTGAAGAGATGGGAGTGGTTTGCTCCTTAGGAGAAATGGGAGCTATAGTGTCCACTTCTTCCTGTATGGGTGAGTATATGGGGACCTCCATAGACTGAATAGTCTGAGCAGGGGTTCGTTTGTATTTTCTTTGGTAGGTGATGGAGATTTGAGGCTATGTGGGTGGTTGGGAAGTAGCAGGTGTGGGTTTAACACTAGCTTGTGCTGCTAGGTTGTCACATTGAGCAATGAGCTCTAACATTTTTGGGACTAGGGCTGTTTCTACCCCAGAGAATCCAACAGTGGACTTTCTCAATATTTTAAAGATGCCGGGCTTCATCTGTCCCAATTTAAGAATGTTACCTGTTTCCCTTAACTATGAGCCTAGTTCACAGTTAAGAATGTACTGGACATATCTAGGAAACATGTAATATTCTAAGGAGTCTAAATTAGCAAGCAAATTTGTATACAAACTGAGAGTACCTGAATTTGACCCCTTGAACCATTCCATGGACTATGAAGGAGAGATCTTCAGGAATCTGGTCCCATCCACCATGCTTGTTTGATAAGCTGTGGATGAACACATGGAGCAGGAATCTCCATTGGGATGAGACCTTCCCTTTCCTCAAGGTCTTTACAGAGAAATCTCCCTCATATCCCATCTACTCAAAGGAATGATTAATAGATTCCTTTGGGAAGAACACCTCCCTTCTTCATCATCCAGCTGAAGATGTCGGTTGATGATGGCCGAGTGATGAAGATTGTTCTCCCCTGCACTGTGGCAGACAGTGCCTTCTCCCCATCCATAATGACCTCTTGGCAGGTCTTCCAAAATTCAAGCAACTAATCCTCATAAAGTGGAGGATCAATGGTGAGGGAGGTGAAGTAGTTTGACAGAGACAAGAAATGACAAACCTCCAAGAAATAAGGACCTGTCTTAGAGCATAATAGAGCAACTTGATTGTGTTGTCTGTGTAGCTGCATGGTAAAGTTGGGATCATTTCTGTGAGCAAGATTGGCCATTTTGAAGTAGCTTAAGGTCAAAGGAAGAAGAAAGAAAGAAATTTCAGAGAGAAATTTGGGTTCTTTTAGGTTTGGATGAAGAACAAATGATAGAAAGAGGGGAAAACCGTTGGGTTTATATGTGAGAAGGATTTCAAATAAAGTTTAATGTAAGAGGATAAACTCTGAAATCCGCATATCGGTCCCACCTCTAAAAAGTAGTTTACTTTTTGCTCAAAAAGTAGTTTTCTTGGAAGTCAAAAAGCTTCCGAAGGTTAATTATATTCGGAAGTTTTAATTAAAAAGCTTCCGAAGCTAAAATGACTTCGGAAGAATTTCCTGAGAGATTTGAAAATTTTTCTTCGGAAGAAAAATTAAAGCTTGAGTGCTTTGTGTATAAACTAACAAAGCTTCCGAGAGTTAATTTTGCTTCGGAAGTAAATGGTCCTTAAAAATGAGTAAGTCTTCGAGACAAATATTTTAAGCTTCGGAAGATAAATTTGAAAACTTTTCCGAAGGTAAACTTCTTAGACAGTTATTTATTTTGAAGGCATGATTTACTTCCGAAGTAAAAGAAAACATAACTTCCGAAGTATCAGAAATTTTTAAAAATCTAAGAAAAGTCTTCAAAAAGAAATTTTCATCCAAAGAAACATGAGCTTATGAAAGTGATGAACTAGACAACTTAGAACACACATGAATTTTAAAGAAATAATAAGAATTAGATTTAACAAAGATCTACTCAAGGTTGATCATCCCATAGCTGATATAAGATATTTAATCTCTGTTCATCAAAAGGCTTTGTAAATAGATCAGCATATTGTTCATCTATGTGAACCTTGACTAGTTTAATTAATCCCTTTTCATAGTTATCTTTTATTAAATGATACCTGATATTGATGTGCTTTGTCCTTGAGTGCTGCACAGGGTTCTCTGTGATTGAGATAGCACTGTTGTTGTCAATGTGAATGGGAGTCTCCTTGAAGTTTAATCCATAGTCAGCATATGATTTGAATCCAAAGTACTTGAGCACAGCAGCTTGCAGCAGCAATGTATTCAGCTTCAGCAAATGATGCAGAGACACATGATTGTTTCTTGCATTGACATGAGACAACCCTTCCACCAAGAAATTGACATCCCCCAGATATAGACTTTGCAGTCATGTTGCGACCACCATAATCACTATCTGTATAGGTATACAGATTGAAGTCAGAATTCTTGGGATACCATAGGCCAAGTGTTGATGCACCCTTGAGGTATCTTAGAATCCTCTTGACAGTGATAAGGTGAGACATCTTAGGGTTGGCTTGATATTGCACAAATACATGTAGCAAACATGATATCAGGCCTGCTAGCAGTAAGATACATAAAAGACCCAATCATAGCCCTGTATAAATGCTCATCTACACACTCCCCTCAAGATCAGGACCAAGAGAGTGGTTTCTGGCTACGGGGTCTTAGCAATCTTACACTCAGTCATATTAAACCTCTTGAATATGTCCTGAACATACTTTGACTGACTTATGAAGATGCCATCTTCAACTTGCTTCACTTGAATTCCCAGAAAGAAATTGAGTTCCCCCATGGCACTCATTTCAAATCTGTCTTTCATCAGCTTCTCAAAGTCTTTGCAGAGCTTTGGATTAGTTGAACCAAAGATGATGTCATCCACATATACTTAAACTAGCAATATGTCTTTCCTTTCTTTGTGAAAGAGTTCCATCTATAGTACCCCTCCTGTATCCATGTTTACAGAGATACTCAAACAGTGTCTCATACACTTCCTGGGTGCCTGATGCAGCCCATAGAGAGCTTTGTCAAGCTTGCAAACATAATCAGGATGATCAGGATCTACAAAACCAGGTGGCTGTTTGACATAAACCTCTTCATCTATCACTCCATACAAAAAGGCACACTTCACATCAAGTTGAAAAACCTCGAAGTTCTTGGATGCAGCAAATGCCAGGAATATCCTAACAGCTAATCTTGCCACTGGAGCAAAGACATCAGTGTAGTCAATCCTTCTTCTTGTGTGTATCCTTGAACAACCAGTCTAGCTTTGTTCTTGATGATGATGCCTCTATCATCTTTCTTGTTCCTAAACACCATTTGGTTCTAATGGTAGTCTTGCAGAAGGAAGAGGACAAAGGTTCCAAACTTTTGCCTTTTGAATTGAAGTAGCTCTTGTTGCATAGCCAATAATTCCATCCTTTAGAGCTTCATCAACTTTCTTTGGCTCTATGGGATAGAAAACAAGAGTGAAGACAAACATTTGCTTCATGGGTTTGTCCTCTTGTCTTACCCAGAGACAACATCTCCAATGATGTTTATGGTAGGGTGAGACTTGTGGATCCTAAGCTAAGGGATCACAACAAGTTGTTGAGAAAGATCTAAATTTGAAAATTTTTGATCTGGCATAGATGTTTCTCCTACCACATCAGCACACTTTTCAAGTGAAACTTGATCCAAGCAGTGTGTGACATCATTGATGTTCTCATCTATGGTGTGGTTAGTGGCATCAAGAAATTCTTGGTCACTGTCACCATCACATTGTTGTCTACACAGTTGAGGTGTTCTTATCTAGTTGTAGAGCCTTTGAGCTAGAATTTGAAGGCATACCAGATGTATCAGCTCAATTTGTCATTGTTAGGCTGATAGAAACTTCATTTGCAGAAGTGGTTCCAACTGAAGCTGAAGATATATGTCTTGAAGATCTTTCTAGCTCAAATCTGGATCAGGATCATCTGTATTCAAATTTTCTTCAGATTCCTGAAACATTCTCACAAGATTTGTTAAAACAGTTGGTAACCAAATTAAGATCAAACAACCAATCCGGACCAGAACCAGTACACAAGGTGTGTGTTCATTCAAAATCACATTGCTTACTCCTCAACAATTCTAGTTCTGAGATTGTACACTCTATAAGCCTTAGCTTGGAAGAGTATCCATAAAGTGTCCATCATCTGATTTCACAGCAAATTTGGCAATTTGATCTTTGGTATTCAAGATGGTGCAAGGACATCCAAATAACCTGAGAAAACTAATGAAAGGTCTCCTCTTGTGCCAAAGTTCATAAGGAGTTTTGCCATGAGTCTTAACTACTAAAACTTTGTTCTGCATATAACAGGCAGTGTTGACTGCCTCTGCCCAGAAGGTGATGGGCAATTTAGAATCAGACAACATGATTCTTGCAGCTTCAATCAGTGCCCTTTTCACCTCTCGGCAACACCGTTTTGCTGTTGAGTCCTGGGAGCACTAAATTGTCTTGTAATACCCTTTTCATCACAAAATGTGTCAAGGATATGGTTCTTAAATTCGGTTCCTTGATCACATCTTATGATCTTGACCTTGTGATCAGATTGATTCTCAATCTTCAAGATGAAATTTTTCATAATCTCAAGAGTCTCATCCTTAGTTCTAAGGAGGAAAACCCAAGTGAATCTTGTAAAGTCATCTGTGATCACTAGACAGTATAAGGTCCTTCCTAAACTCATTACACTAGTGGGGCCAAAAAGATCCATATGTAACAAGTGTAGGGGAGTAGTGATTGAGTTATTTCCTTAGGCTTGTAGATACCTTATGTTGCTTCCCTTTCAGGCATACAACACAGTGGTCATCACTTGTAAACTCTTTCTTTGCATTCCAGTTACCAAGTCATGCTTAATTAACTTATCATGTACTTAAAGTTTACATGGCATATTCTTTTATGCCATAGAAAGACTCATCACTATTGGCTTTAGACAGAAAGCATGAAACTTCTCCAGAGGTAGAGGTTTCTTGAAAATCCATCTGTACATGTTTCCTTTCCTGGGGGCTCTAAGCAGGATATGCTCACGAGGAATGACCACACCAGGCTTAAGAACAATGCACTCATGCTCAGTAAGAGCATGTTATGACTCTGATCACAAAATTGAGATACACTCAGAGGATTGTATCCAAGCTCCTTACAAAGTTTACCTTTTCTATGCTGAGCTTACCATTTGTGACCTTGCTCCTTCCAGAAATGTAACCACCTTCATATCCTCCAAAAGCAACAGGTCATCCATCAATCCTTTCAAAGTTCTGGAGTAATGATCTATTCCTAGTCATGTGCCTGGAGCAGCCACTATCTATGATCTAGACATTTCTGTCTGTCTTCAGCTGTCCCTGCACAAAAGAGAATGATTAGTTACATCTGGAAACCCAAGCCTTGCTTGTCTTGGGCTCATTTTCAGAAGGTATTTAACAGTAATAGATCCTATGGTTGTACTAAGAGGATCTTAAGCTGTTTTTGATGGAGAAATCTCAGTCACTTGGTCTTTCTTAGACGTCCACACCACCTTTGGAGTCTTGGACTTGACCTTCAAAACTTTAGAAGCTTTTGGAGCTTCAGAAGTTTTGATAACTGAACCTTTGGAAGCATCTGCAAACACTGCAGCAGACTTCAGTGCTTCGGAAGAACTCCTTTCTTCTGAGACCAAATATTCTTCCGAAGAGGATTTTCCACTTCCCTTCTTGTTAGATTTGGAACTTCCGAAGGAAACTGGTTTTCCTTCTGAAGCTTGAATCTTCTTAGAACTCTTTAAAGCCTTTGTTTTGGCCATATGGACAGTACCTTTAGGATTGAAGGGACAATCCTTTGCAATGTGAGTGGTGCTATCACACATAACACAATCATCTTCTTCTTCACAAGAGCCTTGTCTTGAGAGTAAGACTATCTTTGGTCACTTCCCTTCTCCACCTTCATCTTTGCAGATGCTGAGACAGTCCTCTTGGGCTGAGGACTGTGCTTGAGATTGATGGTCCAGGCTGTGCAGCAGTGATACACAACACATCAGTCTTCTTCTTGCTGCTGAGATGAGTTGAACAAGAACCAGAACTCTTAGCAGAGGAGTTTTGGTTGATGTCTTCAGTCCCTACCACTTTAACCGCAGAATAAAAAAACTGTTTTTCTGCTTAGAGTCAAAAGTAGCCTTGATCTCTTGAGCCTTCCTTGCCTTTCTTTTGCTCTTTCTGATCAAGTTCTTTCTCATGGACTTGGTCATCACAGTCTTCACTTTCTCCTCAGAAGGATAGTGGCCCTTCTTGGAATCCTCCTCTTCACTCTTTGTAGAGGGATTCTTCACTATCTCTTCTTCATCCTCCTCACTCATAGGATCTATGAGAAGAAGCTCATCTTCACAAGTTCCACACCTAAGAGATCTTACTGACAAGATTGTGTGCGGAGGAGCTATCTATTGGATCCCAGTCCTGTCTATTTTGATAGCACACTTTGTTGTGCAGGGATGTGGATATCATGTTCTTGAAGGTCTTCTTCAAGAACACTCTTTTCTGCCCTGGCTTTGCTGATGACATGCTCAGCCTGACACTCAGTTAACTTGGTTATGAGATCTTTAATTGAGTCCTATAATCTATGTGTTCATGTTTAAAACTGAAATGGTTTTCTCTAATATTTTTAGCTTATAATCATTTTCAGACTTTCTAAACTCAGATTTAAAATGTTTAAGGACTCAACATCAGATCTCAGTTCCAAGTTATAGGACCTGTACCTATTAACTTTAGCAATGCATTCAGGAGTCCAGAGATGTTCCAATACCTTGGCGTCATCATGATCTGCCATCAGTGCTTGGTTTGGAGAAGCATCTTCCACCTGAAAGCTCCAGTCAAAGCATCCTTCTTCAACACAAGAGCAACTTGCTGCTTTGACTTCTTATTATGGAGAGCTTTGTCAGTGTAGTTTGGTCTGGATATGTTTGGCCATCATTTTTCTAGGTGCCTTACACTCTCTGGCAAAGTGTCCCATCAGGTTACAATTGTAACACTTGACTTTGCCTTTGTCCAGTCCAAACTTTCCACTGGTTGCATTGCTTGGAAACTTTCCTCTTATAGAACTTCTTGGCTCTGCGAGTGAGAAGAGCCATGTGCTGGACTATTTCCATGTATTCCAGATCATCTGGATGGATACAGTCCAAGTCTTCAAGAGTGAAAAGAGAGTTGCCACAGCTTTCATCAGAAGACACAAAAGCTTGAGAAGAGCTTGTCTCTCGGAATGGGCTTCCTTGAGTGTAGTTCTCCTTTGGTGTCTCTGGGAAGGTGATGAAAGGACCCTTGGGTGAGTTGTCAGGGTAGCATAAGAGATGATGTTTGGGTTCTATGTTGTCCCTTTCAACCACATGTAGGGCTGAACCCATTTGATTGTTGGAGTTGCCAGATGAACCTTGCATGTTCATTTCCATATGTTATCCACTGAGAATCTCATACAACTCTATCAGAGTAAGAGTTTTGAGATTTTTAGTTCTCTTGATCACCACATAGTAGTGTGTCCACTGCCTAGGAAGTGAGGACATGAACTTCCTTACAATGTCTCTGTTTTCTAGAGAAAACTCCTCCATCCACTAGGGTATCCATAATCTCAACATACCTGAAGTATTGCTGAGTCATGGTTTCACTGTTTTGAAGGTGAAGTTTTCAAACTGCTGCTTCAGGAGATCCTTCTTGTTCTCCTTGGCTTTAGAAGAACCCTCATACATCAGTTTCAGTGCATCCCATAGCTGCTTGGCTGTTTGGCACTTCTTGAAACCTCTGTACACAGAGTTTGGAAGGGTAGTTTGAAGAGTTGTCATGGCTTTTCTGTCTATCTCTACTCTTTTCCTATCTTCATCAGAGTAGTTAGCCACATCTTTGGGGATCATACCAGCACCATTAGCAGAAGGTGTGCTCGGTATGAAAGGTCCATTCTCAATAGACTCCCATATTCTTGAATCAAGAGACCTGATGAAACCTTCCATTCTTAAACACCAGGTGTCAAACTCATCAAGAGTGATCAGTGGGGACTCGTTCATGGCTCCAGTTTCCATATCAGTTTTGGAAATGGCCGCCATTTGAAAAGTTTAGTATTTGTGTGTGTGAGGGATCTAAGGATGGTGAGATCTTATATCAAGAGCCTGGAATGCTCTGATACCAAATGCAGGATCGTTGAAGGGTATAGAGTTACAACACAACAACACAAAGAGGAGATAAACTAAACTTAGATCAAACAGTAAACTGGATTAACCAAGTGGTGACACTAAGAACACAAGTAATATATGAGACAGAACACAAAGAACACAAGTGTTTGGTTTTCAAGATGCAGTATATTACCTTCTCTATGTTCTATTACAAGTGTTACAAAAGCATATTCAAAAGATACAAGAACATGAGATACTTATACAACATCCTACAGCCGGCTATACTTTGAAAGACAGCTGGATACAATTGACTAGACACAACAAAATCAATTGTAGAGTCAAAAGGCAGAGCCTTTTGACTAGTGACTATGACATGCCATAGCTCACATCCTTATCTATTACAAAAAGGATAAAGTACATAAAGTAGAAAGTTACAGACTCAAGACCTCAATGTACAGTTACCAAAAGCATGGACCTTTTCACCAAACCATGTTAGTTGGTGACTTGCAGAGTTTCAGTGGAAAGGTGTCCAGCTTTATGGAGCAGTACATCAGATAAAGCATGTTACTAAAAGTCTTGGAAGAAATCTGTCTTCATGAACTTGAAGCTTCGGAAGACTTTGTCTCTGAGGCTTCGGAAGACTTCATCTTTGGCTTCGGAAGATGTGGTCTTGGCTTCGGAAGATTTCACACTTAGAGTATTTCTATTGCACATGTGAAACTTCCGAAGCATTCAACTTTAATGCACTTGTGCAGCATGCAGGAAAGACTAAAGATGTTTAGGTTGCATCAGCCTCTTCATTAATCTTTACAAACTCCCCCTAGGCTGATGCTACCAAAACATTTAGAAAACTTCAGATATTAATAGTCCTCATTAGGATGATCATCATTCCTTTCTTCATAAGATGTTCAGGATCCTTCAGGCTGTCAAAGTGTCTTCTCATGTCAAAGAGGTCATGAAGAGGCAACTGAAACATATTTTGCCATGTATAGATGTCTTCAATGCGTTGATCTCTAATAATATGCCACCATTCTGGATTTGTGGTGTATGTCCAAGACAAGATGGGTCTTCCTGATGCTAGAGGAGCTACTAAAGTGGAGGTGATTGAGCTTCCTCTGGCTGCACATCCTCAGGCTGTTCTGATTCATCCTAAGGTTCAGAAGGGGATGCAGGCTTCTTCTTCTTCTTCTTCTAGACTTTGGTTTAGAAGCCATCCTTTTCCTTCTCTTTCCAAATTTTAACTGAGAAGACTGGCCTGCAGCACCAGATTGATCTTCAATGTCTTTCTCAGTTGGGACTTCCTCTCTCTCAGGTTTAGATAGAGAGGGAGGTTGACCCTGCTGTGGATCAGAAGATGAAGCTTGCTGAGCATTAGTAGGACGTCCCGGTTGTGTTGTGTCTGTTTGTTCAACCTTAACCTCCAGTTCAGGTGGGGCCTAGCATGGAGTGGAGTGTAAGTCAGTGAGCTCTCCACTCTTAATCTTCTACTTGATTACCCTAATATGCTCATCCATAGTGGATAGAGACATGGGTCCAAGTCTCCTTCCGGAGAATCCATACAGCTTCAAGAAGCTCATCATCCTCTGCCTATCAGTAGACTTCTTCATGCTGTTTTGGATTATGGCTCTTGACTTTGCAGCTTCTTCTCCAGCTTCTTCTTTGTTGTCTTTCTTTCCTTGACTAACTCAAGCTCAAGTTGTTTTAAATACTCAAACTCAATGTAGTCATAAGGTAAGGAAGGAGTGCATCTACCTGATAAAGGCCTATGGTACTCAGGTAGTTAATCATCTTGATTATGTCTTCTTCCTTATCTACCTAAGGTTCTTGTTGAACCACATCCTCTTGTTCAGGACTTTCTTGAACTAGTGAGAGGGTAGGCATACTTTTGTACAGTCTTTTTCTTCTTCTCTCTTCTTTGACTTGTACTAGGAGTTCTACATCTTCTGCCTCCTTCTTATCTCTTGACCTTTCCAGATCAACCAGCTCATTCAATTCATCCAAGGGAAGAGAAATGACATTATCTATGTCATAGTTCCTAGTCTGCAGATAGTTGATCCTGACTGCCCTTAACTCATCATTCTGAGTATCTGGTCTGGGGGCAGCCCTGATTGCAGACTCCATGAGTCTTGGAGACTCAGTAGAGGAACTTTCTCCCCTTAGCCTCCTTTTCCTCTCTCTCTCTCTCTCCTCCTCCTCAATCTCCTTAGATGTCATCTTCTTTTCCCTTTGTCACTCTCAGACCTTTGTGACTCAGGGTGGAGAGAGCTTTGGCCTTCATTGCTCGTTGCAGCATCTGAGCTCAGGCGAGAGAGAGGTTGAGAAGGACCTTCACCAGCAGGTGTCTCACAAGGAATATGGATCTCTGAAGTAGTTGGAGATGATGAGACAGGGCTCTCAGGTTCTGTCATTGAGCCTTGAGTCAAGGTTTCTCCTATGAAGCTAATCTTAGGGTCTGCCTCAACATCCAGTTGACTGATGACATTGCCTGATTGCCTTAGTCTCCTTCTTAGGCTGCACTCTGCAATGATCCTGTCTTGGATTCTTTTAGCCAGTCTGTCAGCTGGTCTTGATTGGCTTGGGTTGACAAGTGGCATGTTGACTAGATCCAGGCGTTCATAATAGTCCAAGTTCTAAAAATTGAAGACTTCTTTCTGTCCTTGAACTCTTATGATGATGAGGGCCTTCCTGTTATTGTCATACCTCGACCCAATAATGTGATTGAAAGATGGTGAAGGTGACATAGCCCTTGGTATCCCATCCTCAAACAGACTCTGTATGAAGGAGTCTGTGTAGTCCACATCAATGTGAACTAGAGGAGGTTGCTGAGAATGCACAGTTGCAAGTGAGGATGGTGAGTCCTCAATGTCCATTCTCTCAGAGGAACTCCCAGGTTCTATGGCTGTAATGACTTTCTCCCCCTTTTTGGTAGCATCACCCACTTGCATAGGTGAGCTGGAGGAAAGGTCAATCACATCCACAGGTTCTTGTGTTCTGGTTGAGCTCTCCTTAAGGGTCTCCCAGATAGGTTTTCCTTGAGATATGAAATCTCAAGTTGCTAAACATTGATCTTGTGTTGTAAGGTAGTCACCTGAGATTCAAGGTGTCTGGCCTTTGAGACTAGGTAAGTGCATGTTTTAGATAGTTTTTGCACTTTTAGTCTCAGATCCCCCTCATCTTCATCAGAAGAATCACTGGGGGTGTGGAAGATTGGACCAGAGTCCTTTCTCTCATGACCAGTTCTAAGTTCTTGGCTACTGGATTTCCTCTGCTCACTGGCAGTCTCAGTTGAGATGTCAGTGGGCTGAGTTGCCATGTTTGAGGTCTTAATGATGTAATCACTTTCATAAGTGAGAGCCTCTTCCATATGGACATCCTGAACAGGTTCAGGAGTGTCCACCTTAGTTGTAGGTGACTGATGTGGGATAGATGTAGGAGACTCAGTAGTACTCATCTCTCTTTGAGTAGAGGGAAAGAAGAGAGATTCATTATACTCACTGAAACCTATATCTTCATCAGTATAGAATTCAAGGTTGGGAATGGGTTGGTTGAGATAAAGCATGTTACTAAAAGTCTTCGGAAGAAATCTGTCTTCATGAACTTGAAGCTTCGGAAGACTTTGTCTCTGAGGCTTCGGAAGACTTCATCTTTGGCTTCGGAAGATGTTGGTATGGCTTCGGAAGATTTCACACTTAGAGTATTTCTGTTGCACATGTGAAACTTTTGAAGCATTCCACTTTAATGCACTTGTGCATCATGCAGGAAAGACTAAAGATGTTTAGGTTGCATCAGCCTCTTCATTAATCTCTACAATGAGTTCTTCCAAAAGAAAATTTACCCCGAAACATATCTTCATATTTCTTCCATAGGAAAATTCCTTGAACAAATATTCCTTCGAAAAGTTTTTGGTCTGGGAAGAATATTTGATCTTATGTAAAATATACTTCCGCACACTCAAAACTTCTTCACTCAGAAGACCACTTTACTCTCAAAAGAAAATTTCTCTTCAGAATTAATTTTCCTTCGGAAGTAAATATTGTTTGCGGTAGAAATTACCTACGAAAAACTTTTACCTTCGGAAGAAAGCATTATTGTGTAAAGAAAATCTTTGGGGCCCACTTTGTAAAAAGATAAAATTTTATCAATGATGTCGTAATATTTTAAAGTGTTTATTCTTACCGCCCTCATCAAATCATACCCCAAACTGTCATCTTACCTATCCATCTGACATTTCACCCATTTAAATGTATCCAACATCTCTCTTCAATCCTTTTACCTGATTCAAAAGCCCTAAATTTCCTTCGTCTTCACTTTTGCCTTCCCAAATTGCTTCAATTTTACTAAACATTCAAAACAATGACCCTAAATCCTCAAGACAACTAAGTCGCACTCCTTGATTCTTCAAAGGATGTTGACTTTGCCAAAATCATTCAGTTTCTAACCCAATCTACCTACTGCACCACCCTCACCATTAACACTACTGTTTACTCCAATTATATGATGAAATTTTGGGCAAACGGTTAAATGAACACTCTAAATGGAGTATGGGTTCTCAGGATAAGGATTTGTGGCCAAGAATTGATCATATCCAAAAAGACCATTAGTGAGCATCTAGAATTTCATGAGACGACACTCCCACAGAATTTCCCAAAACTAATTTCAAAGGCACATATACCCAAATGGCATATGGATGTAATGTAAGCAGGTCAACTGTCTATAAGTTCAACTTCTCTTACAACTAGAAGTTCCTATTACACATAGTTGTACACTGTCTCTCAAACAAATTAGGTGAATGGAATCAAATCCCTTATAATCTGAGATGCCTTCTTCATGGGTTGGTAAGGGGCCTCAAATTCAACTACTCCAAGTTCATGCTGAATAACCTCAGAGGAAATCTCTAAAGGGAAACATTCTACATGTATCCCGGATACATTTAGCATATCATCAACTATGAGTTGGATCAGGACAAGCTTCTATATGAAGACATTATTCTTGTCCCTCACATGAGGTCGGGCATCTTCAAAGTGTTGAAGAAGGTTTCCACTAACTTCATCGGAAGACACACTACCCTTCTTCTAGGTATGATCGAGCCAATGGCTTCTGGTGACATCCGTGTAAGCCCAACTAGTGATGAACCCACACCAGACACAACCACTTCACTAGCAATCATCTCTTCCCATATTATAAAGTTCACCTACCAAAGACATCCCAAACAAATCCTTGTTCAATCTATTCTAATTGAACAAGCTCCCTCTAATTAAGCTAAAAGGCTAGAGTGGAATAATGGGCTCCTACTCAGCCTGAGGTCCAACCATCCTCCACTATTGACCTAAATCTCAGGGTTGAGTCTCCTCAGTCTCAACCTGATGAGCCCAAACCCAAACCTCTAGCCCTCAGGGCGAGTCCTAATACTCCCCTAAGCAAGCAAAAGGGACATCCAAATCACTGGATCAATGCCACTAGACATTGACCAAGGTCCCAGGTCATTAGGTATAACTTCTATATTCTTCACTAACCTATTAGCCAGTTCTGATGAAGATTTCATGTTCCTTCAAGGCCATGATGTAAATCTATCAAATCAATCTCAAGATCAACTGAGCCCTAGGAAACCTCTGACTTCTAGCCCCCATCAGCAAAGCCAAACTGAGGTGAGAACTACTGATATGGAGAGGACTCATGATAGGGGTATTGATTGGGTTTATTAATCAGGTTTTAGGTATTCGGGTTTTCTAACATTGAAAGTTTACCCAAAACCCGACCCGAATAACAATCGGTTAATCGGTTTTGGTTTGTTCGAGTAACGGGTTGTTCGGGTCGAGTTTCAGGTATTAAACAATACACTTAGTTTAGTAGATTTTAGTGAGTATTCATTTCAAATAACACAAAATTAATGGAGTTAAATTAATTTACTTCTATAAATTATAAAATGTGCTTAAATATACATATTTGTAAACAAACAAGTTGATCAATTTGGATAATCTAAACAAGTAATATATATACAATTTACTTAACTATAATATGGGTTGATAGGGTTATTCAGGTTTCAGGTTAATCGGTTTAGTTTTTGGGATTTTTTAGGTTTAAAAGTCTATCTCAAACCCAACCTGAATAAGAATCGGTTTAATCGGTTTTCGGGTTGCTCGGGTAACGAGTTGTTCGGGTCGGGTTTCTTTGGCTACAGGTGAGATTGGGTTGGGCGGGTTAATCGGGTACGAATAAAATCAATGGGCTTAACTTATTGGGACGCAACCTACTTAGAGTGTCTCATTAGGCTCTCAGGACAGTGGTAACATCTCTAAAACTGAGTCTATAAAAACTTTTCCTATTGATAACTCTAAAAGTGACATCACTGTAAGGTTCTGTATAAGACTGATGCATCCAAAGCATCCAAAACATCCAATAACATTTAGAAGTCTATCATTCATGCATGCACGAAGTGCTGAAGTAGAATGCTTTGGAAGTTTTACACCTTGCACTAGAAAATATTAGAAGTGTAAAATCTTTCTAAGCCATACCAACATCTTCCAAAGCTTAAAGTGAAGTCTTCTAAAGATTCATGGACAAAGTCTTCCGAAGCCAAGAAGTGAAGACAGATTATCTTCCAAAGACTTTTGAAGATTTGTTTTTATCTGATGTACTTTTTCTAGTAAAGCTGGACCTCTTTCCGCTGCAACTCTATTGACTCACCAACTTTCATAAGTTGGTGAAAGGTCCATGCTTTTGGTAACTATACATTGAGGTCTTGAGTCTTTTACTTTCTACTTTATGTACTTTTATCCATTATTTAATATATTAGGATGTGAGCTATGGCATGTCATAGTCACAAGTCAAAAGACAATGTGCCTTTTGACTCTACATTGATTTTGTTGTTGTCTAGATCATGTATCTAACTAGGCTTCAACGTCCTTGAAAACCAGGTCTTTGTAACTTATTAGACACACTTATGCTTCTACACTTGTAAAGAACTTGAGAGAAATATACAACATTCCTTGAAAACCAAACACTTGTGTTGTTTTTTGTTCTTGTTCTGCCTCATATTTACGTGTGTTCTAAGTGTCAATCTTGGGTTACCAAGTTTCTTATTTGATCTGTTAAGTGTTCTAAACTGTCTCTCCTTGTTGTGTGTTTTGTTGTAAGCGACCAGACTACCCTTCAATCGAGACTACAGTCACTTCGCAAAAGAAATCAGGGTGCCAAGAAACCATATCTGTTGGTGAGGATGAACATACTAGGTATGTTATCTCATCTCCCTATGACTCTTTAAAAGAACATGAGGACCATAAGAGACCTACTTTGTAATGTCTCAAACCTTGAATCAAAGGTTAAGAGTTTAAAGGATAGGTCTGCCACTCAACAACCTGAGATGGAAAATCCCAAGCCTCAACTAGCTGACACACAGATTGAGAAGTCTGTTAGACAAGTACAAATTCAATTCTCTTTAAGTTCTTTCTCTAGATCATCTACTTCTCAAGATGATGCTACCAAAAAGAGGAATAATGTACAGAGTCAAGCACATATGGAACAAAGCTTAGTCCTCTCAACCCTGTCTTTATACTACCCTATCCAACAAAAATTTACAACCATCTTCCCTAAGGCTCCTCATATCACCTTTCAAGTGGACCCAAGGATGCTTATTGATCTTAGTAGGTTCTTAACCAAGTTCCTACTAAGCTCCTCACTTGAAAAACCCTATCCAGATGTTGTCGTAACTTACTTTGGAGTTGAAGAGCTTTAGAGGTTGAATCCACCACCTACCACTAAAGAGGGAGTTGGTCAACCTAAGGTCTATATTAAGCCAGAGATTTGTTTCAAAGGGGATACAAGGACTAATGGCCCAGCAACTGACTTTTAGGGATAGGTAGTGCAATTCCATTCTTTTCCGAAGCAAGGATCCAATCTTCCGAAGCAGAGATCCAAGTTGCGGAAGGAATCATTGAGCTATCTTCCCTGTCTGATAATCTGATTATGATAGAGGCCATACTTGAGCTAGCCTCTGAGATAAACAGTGAGTACTTTCTTAAAACCCCTCTCTCTCTCAAACACCTTCGTCACCACAAGCTCAACTCCCCATTCACCAACCTGAGTACTCTAAACTTGAGTCTCCAAAAGCTCAATCTTACGAAGACGTCAAAGGAAAGAGGAAGATAATTGTGGAAGAACTTCTAAACGAGGAAGATTAGAGAAACTAAGAAAGAAAAGTAGACTCCCTATTGCGAAGCTACTTCCTGCAAGTAGCAAAGCAGCTGTAGCAACCCAAGAGGCTATAAACAACAAGAAAAAAGTAGAGGTGATTGACGGACTTGCTAACTAGGGAGTTTTAAATGAAGAGATGTTTCTCCTATCACTTGAGGAGCCAGTAGAGATGGAAATGACAACCTCTTACAAAAAGAACAAAAGGAAGCAACAAGGTTGGCTTTAGAAGAAAAAAGGAGGGGAAGAAGGAAGAAGCTAAGCGACAACTGAGGAGTGAAATGATAGTCTTCGTGTACACTAGAGGCTATTCTAAAAAAGAACTGACTCCTCATGACAATGATATGATCCTGTGCTTTCTCATAAAGAACAGGATCGAATTAGTAAGGAGAAAAAGAAGGAAACAAGGGAGAATTTAAAGGAGATAAACAAGAAGAAAGAGGAAGCCCAACTGATGGTTGCCAAGAAAGTGGGAGAGAAAGCTTAAATGAAGCCATATCTTAGAGCCCACGGCTTCTCAGGTAGACAAGTTGGTCCCATGTTTGATAAGACCCTACGACACATGTCTGTGACATCAAAGCTGACATTTGCTTAGGAAGAAGTAAGGAGGTATTCCAAAGTACACAGAGGATGACACCCAAACCTACACCCAAACCTCGACCTCAACCTGAACAAACACCCCTTCCTTTCCCCATCAAAATAGAACACACATCTAAGTGATACACCCCTAAACCCACACCATCAACCATGCCGTCATCATCACCAATTGAATCACAACACCACCACCACTACCTATCCTATAGCCCAAAACACTACCCAGAACTCAACCACCCTCTACCCATCAACCACCCAAGTCATTCTCTAAGACATCAAAGCCTCTAACCTTGGTAGAATTTAAGTAGATCAAGAGGAAACTCATAAAACACACCATCTTGAGCAAAATCTCTTATGAGGAGGAGTCTATAAAATTATCATACATTGATTGCTCTATTTGTTCCCTCACAAGAGAGGTGTTCCTTGATCTGCCTAGGGGAACTTTGGACCAAGAACTTCAACTCTTATCATCAAATTCAGATTCCCTCAAGGATGAAGAGAAGAAGTTGATAAGAAGACTAGTGACTCTATTAGATACCAAGAAGGGGGATAAACTGTCATCTAACCCCTTGTTCCTTCAAACAAGATTGTCTAGTGGAGGTTTCAAGAACCTTCTCACAACTTCGTTGTGGAAAGTAAGAATGGTGAACTCAACCGACTGAATACACCATCTCTACTACACTCAAGCATGTTTGATAATGTTGAGTTAGCAGAGAAAAAGTTCTTCAACCCCTCTAACACTCAAGTAGCTTCTCACATCATAAACCATCTAAGAGTCTTCATCTTGTAGAACTCACTACAAGGGAAAAGACTAAAGAAGAGTTGAAGTTATGAGCATGGGAAGAAAAAGAGGGGTCAACCACCAAAGGCCATGCATTCCTACAGATGGTTGAAGGCCCAAATTTGGAACCAATAGTTAGATGGAAGTATGAATATAACTCCTGTCAACTGACTCTCTATAGAGGGACACACCAAAGGGTACAAGTCATTTAGAGTAATAGACTGGACTTGCTATCTACTAATGACGTGTACAAACTTCTCAGCACCACCTCAGGAAAGAACAAAAAAAACATAAAAATATCTTATTTCCTTCAAGTTGAAAGTTTTGAGAAGTAGAAATAAGTGTAGTTTTGGTAGCATCAGCCTAGGGCGAGTTTGTTGGGTCAGATAAGGCTAGTACAACCAAAACAAACACTTAGAAGAATTTTGGTGCATTTGAAGAAAGTCTTCTGAAGACAAACCAAAACCTTTGAAGCTATGTTAAAGATCTTCCAAAGCCTGAAGTTAGAAGAACTTCCGAAGAGGAACTCAATCTTTTGAGACCAACTAAACTTTCTTCTGAAGCTGAGCACTTAGAATATTCAAGACAAAGCTTTCTGAAGATAAAGTCCTAAAGACTTGGTAAAGCCTCGAAGAAGTTGATTCTTTCAAAGTATAAATTGGCTTCGGAAGAACTTATTCATCCAAAGCCAATTAACCAATGGATATAAGTATGGTCGGTTTAATAATCTGCTACCATCTCTTATATACTGCATGGTGCTTTCCCATGCCTATGCAGTTGACCATACTTTATTCCACTATTCAGCTTTATGAGATACTATAGTTACCATGTTTAGTTGGTGACTAAAAGGTAAGTAATGGACCTGTTATGACTACCTAATCTAGGATAATATTTTATCTTCGATATCTTACTTCTAACAGCATAGCATGTGTTTAGTAGTAAGTTCCAGCTGGTAATCTAAGTATAACCGGCTATAGATAGTAGTATATATAGTTTGTTATTGTAACTCAGTTAGTAATGCTTGTAAGAGTCTTATAAAAACTTTGAGTGGAAAAGTAATATATACAAGTATCTTGAAAACCATCCCTTATGTTCATTAACGTAAATAGATTATTATCAACTCATTCAAGTTTTTCTGCATCAACATTGAGTGTGTCCAAGTGAGTCTGGGCAATAATTCTTGTCTTGATAAACAAACACTGATCCTGCAGTTATCATCCAATAAAAACCATTGGTGTCACTTGAAAAACTAATACATGCATCTACATATACTCATAAAAATTCATTGTATTTAGGTAACTGTAGTGTCATCTACGTAAGTCCATCCTTGAATATGTGTATGTAATGTATCTGGACATTTTGGGTGTTTGAAGCACTGTATTCATGTTATCATCAAAGTTTATAGTCTAAAATTGAATCACAACAATAAAATATAAAGTTCAGACAACTCTGAATTCCAAATCTTTCAAACAGCAGCAAACACACACAAAAACACATAAATTTCATCGACAAACACACACATACAAGTATATACACATATAATTATAACTGCTAAATTAATATTTCAGATTCAATGAGCTTGGATCTTAGGATTCATCACGTTCTTGACCTAGAAATAAAAATTAAGATTGGTGTATGTGTGTGAATCAAAGAATAAAAGAAGTAGATGATTTCATTAATCTTTGTAAACAAATTACCCTATCTATGAATAATGCATGTTGATGAACAGTGCTTACCGCCTGCTTGTCGGGCGCAGATTGGTGGTTGTGTTTCTGCATTATGTTATTAATATCTTTTGATAGAGTTTTTTTGTCAGTTTGTTTTATAGCTCAGTTGGTTGTGTTTCTTTTAAATTTTTTTTTGTAACCCATGGTTCGACCCTTTTCATCATTTGTTTTTTCCCTCTTTTTATAGACTTAGTGGCACACATGTTCTTCCCCTATTTCTTCTATTGATGATGTGTACTTCAACGGTATGCCTTATTGTTTAAGTTTGCTAGCTAGGTGATCTACTCTGTACTTTTCCGCTCGCCAGTCACTTCTCCGATTTGCAAGTTAGTGCTGGGTTCTCTTCTTTTTTTTCCTTCGTTCTCGGTATACTTTTTCTTTTTTGTGTTTTTTGCGTCATGTCTCTTTTTCTTCTATTTTTTTGTTCGGTGGAATGGTGCTTTGTTAGGGTTGCATGTTGCTTTTTCTTCTGTTTTTTTGTTCCAACATACTATTGTTATATTACGACTTCAGAGGCCGTTATCCCACTTTGGTTGGAGTTACCTTAGGGTTTTTGTGTTCTTTCACAATGAGGTGAGTTGGACTAATAGTTTGGAAAGAAATTATAGTCCTACCCTGATGAATTATCTTTTTATAGAGGAGGAGATAGTGAGAAATTGTGGGGAAATATGAGGACCGATTTCAATCATAGATTAAAGGTGAAAAGTTGCAACATGTGGCACCTTTTAGCGATGTTTGCGGGAGCGGTGGAATGGAGGTTGGTGTTTTGTATATCTAATCATTCCTTAGAGTGGAAGTCAAATTTTAATATATATCATAATGTTATTATTGAAGAAACTCAAATCCAAATAAAAGGATAAAGGAGAAAAAGGTTCCAGGTTGTGTAATTTTATTTTGCAGATCTCAATTTGGATTGGGTGTAAAGAAAGAAATTTAACTAAAAATTCTAGGGTTGAAATACATGGTTACTGGTCTGTGTTTTGTTCTTTTATTTAATTTAAGCAGAATAAGGATAGTTAGGATTGAAATTTGTATTGATTCATTTGTTAAATTACATATCACATAAGCTCGGGTTAAAATACATGGTTGTTTATCTATGTTTTGTTTTCATTTCTAAGGTATTATCAAGGGGAAGGGGGGAGAGCGATCTGGGGGCGAAGCCTTAATTTGCATTTCATTCTGATTCGAATGAGGTTCGTAGTAAAGTGTTAGTTGGGGGGTTTACAAACAAGGCCATTGTATCTTTGATTTTTTTTGTTGAAGTAGAACATTGTATTTTTTTTCATTGTTGAAAATGTCATAGGGTTGTTGATTCTTTTATAGTCTTAAACATAGTGCTTTTGGATATCAAGCAGGTTCGTTTATGTTTCTGAGTCATGGTCGTATTGGGTATTGGGGATTCAATTTTTTTGCTATCCAGGTTTAGGATTCATAATGTACTCAAAAACATGGCTTTTTTCGAGAGGCTCCGGAGCAAAGCCTTAATTTGGGTTTCATTCCATTTTAGAATTATGTTCGCAGAAAGGTATTAATATGGGGGTTTACATTTTAGAGTACACGTTGATCTGCGTTTGATTGTCAAGAATCCAAACAAGGCCATTGTTTGTTTGATTTTCTACTGAATTTTAACGTTGTCTTTTTTTTACATTATTGAAAATGCTTTGGGTTTAGGTTTATCAAGAAGGTTTCTTTTTGATTCTGAGTCATGGTCATTGTGGGTGTTGGGTATTCAGTTTTTTGCCTGCCGGGTATAGGATTCATAGTATACTAGATTAAACTTCAATTAAATAGATTAATTTTGTTGATTATGTCTACTTAATTTGCAGATGAACATATCACTATTACATCTTGGGGTTGTTCTTCTAAGATTTGATTATAATATACAAAGTAACACAAAGAAAAACACAAAAGAATAATTTTCAAGATAGTTGTATATATTACTTCTCAACTCAAACTTTACAAGACTTTTACAAGCTTACTACAAGAGTTACAATGAGAAACTATATATACTACTATCTATAGTCGGATATACTTTGATGCCAACTGGAATCCTCTAGCTAAAGCAGATACTACAAAGCCATAGTTAAGGAATCTTAGATAATGTCTTATCTAAGATATGGTTGTCATGACATGTCCATGAGTTACCTTTTATAACCAACTAAAGTTGGTAACTTGTACTAACATATAAAGGTGAACAGTGGAATCAAGTATGGTCAACTACATGGCCTTTTAGAAAAACACCATGAAGTATCAGAGGTCTATAGAGGAATGTTAGAGACCATACTTATGTCCACTGGTTCATATCAACATCTTCCGAATGTTAATTGGCTCCAGAAGAACAAGTTCTTCCGAAGCCCTTTATACTTCGGAAGAGACTGCTTCTTCCATGGCTTGGGGACTTCTACTTTGGAAGTCATTGTCTTTGAATTCTTCTAAGTCTTGAACTTCAAAAGAGAAGACTTTGTCTTTGGAAGTTGGAGCTCTTCCTTCGGAAGTTGATTTTTCACTTTGTCTTCGGAAAAACTCCATTTGCTTCGGAAGTTCCAAACTTGGCTTCGGAAGTCCTTTACAAGTTGTACCAAAAATAGACTAAGTGTTTCATTTTGGTTGCACCAGACTTCTTCTTGATCCAACAAACTCGCCCTAGGTTGATGCTACCAAAACCTCACTTGTTCCTGCTTCTCCAAACATTCAACACCAGGGAAAGCAGATACTTATCTGTTTCTTTGTTCTTCTCGGAAGTGGTGCTAAGAAGTTTGTACAAATCGTTTGTAGACAGGAGATCCAGTCTGTCACTTTGAATGATATGTACCCTCTATTTTGTCCCTCTAAAGAGAGTTAGTTGACGGAGTTATAGTCATACTCCCATCTAACTATTGGTTCCAATTCAGGGCCTTCCACCATTTGTAGAAGGCCTTGCCTTTGGTGGTTGACCTTTCCTTGTCTCCTTCTCTCTCAACTTCAACTCCCCTTCAATCATGGCTTTTGCAGTTAGCTCAGCAAGATGAAGGTTGCTTAGAGATTTTCTGATGTATGCAACTATTTCGGAGTTGGAGTGATTGGAGAATGGCTTCTCTGCTAACTCGCATTTGAATATGCTGGAGTGCAGCAGGGAAGAGCATCATGTTGCTCTCTCAATTCTCTCTCTCCACAACAAAGTTGTGAGAGGCTTCATCGAACCTCCACTGGATAATTTACTTTCTAGGCACCAGGGGTTGACTAGGAATCTTGTCCCCTTTCTTTGTATCCAGTAGAGTCACCAGCTTTCTTCTTAGCTTCTTCTCTTCATCATTTAGTGAGTCAGAGTTAAGGCCAACGAGTTTAATAGCCTAGTCCAATGTTCCTTGGCAGATCAAGAAATTGATCTTTGTGAGGGAACATGAGGATCCATCAATGTAAGTCAGCTTGACAGAATCCTTCTCACAGGAGATGTCACTCAAGGTTGTGCATTTGTTGAGCTTCATCTTGATCTCCTTAAAGTTCTCTAAGGAGAGATGTTTAGAAGGCTGAGGGGGTGGTCTGGATGGTTGTTGGGTAGGTAAAGGTGTTTGGGTTCTGGGTAAGGTTTTAGGTTGAGGGTTGATTAGTTGAGGTAGTTGTGGTGATGAGATGGGTATGGAAATGGGCTCAATTTTGATAGGGAAATGAAATGGGAAAGGTTCAGGTTAAGGTTGGGGTTGAGTTTGGGTTGTAGGTTGGAGTTGAGGTATTGGTTTGAAGATCATCCCCTGTCCCCTTATGTATATCCCTTTCCTCTTTCCCAAGCGAATGTCAGCCTTGATCTCACTGACTTGTCACTGGAGTTTCTTTTCAGACATGGGTCCCACCTACATACCAGAGAAGCCATGAGCCCAAAGATAATCCTTCATCCAGACCTTCTCACCTATGGCGGCAGTGACCCCAGCTTCTTCTTCTTCTTTTTCATCTTCACCATCAACTTCTCTCTCGCATCTTTCTTCCTCTCTTTCTCCAGTTGATCCTGCTCTTTGTTGAGAGCCATAGGATCATATCATTATCATGTAGAGATAGTTCTTGAAGAGAGAAACCCCTAGAGTTAGGAAATATATTCTTTCCTTCCTGAGCTGCAGATCAGCTTCCCTTCTCCTTTCCCTTTTCCTCCTTTAAGGCCAACCTTGTTGCTTCCTCCCTTTGTTCAATCTATAGCATGGTTGCCTTTTCTAGCTCTACTAACTCCTCTAATGGTAGCAGGAGTATATCTTCACTGACAGCTCCAAGCTTGATGACCTGTCAATGATCTCCACCCTTTTCATGTTGTTGACTACCTCTTGGTTGGTTGCAGCTGCTTTGGAACTGGTAACTAGCAACTTCCCAGTTGGGAGTGTACCTATTCTTTTGAGCCTCTCAATCCTCTTCTCCTCCTAAAGCTCTTCTGCAGTCATCTTCTTTTTCCCTTTATCATCTTTAGAAGTGCTGGACTTTGGTGGTTCTTGGATGGAGGATTCAGGTTGAGACGTGGTGGATGAAGATAGTGAAGTATTCTGAGCTAGGGGTCGGTTGAGAAAGTCCTCACTATTCACATTAGATGCTAGCTCTAGAATTGCATCTGTGATGATTAGATCCTCGGACAAGGTGAATAGACTTTCCGCGGCTTCCATCTCAGCTTCAGAAGATTTAACTTGTTCTCTCGAGGTTTTTATTTCAGCTTTGGAAGTTTGAGAGAATGCACTATCTGTCCCATCTATTTCAGTTGCTCAGGCATCAGTCCTCATTTCCCCTTCGAAATGAATCTTAGGTTCCATTTGGACCTTAGGTTGACCAACTTCTTTCCACAATGGTAGAAGGTGCACTTAACCTCTGAAGCTCTTTAGCTCCAAGTATATCATGCCGCATCAGGGCTAGGCTGATCTAAAGAAGATCTCAATAAGAACTTGGAGAAGATCTTGTTAAGATCTCTTAGCATCCTTGGGTCCATTTGTAGGACAATTTGAGAGAGCTTAGGAAAGACAGTTGTAGTGGGAGCCGAATATCTAGCAGATAAAGGAGTTAAAGCTTGGCTCAGTGGTTCCTCTGTTGTTTGTTTCTAAACACTCTCTCCCTTTTTTGTACCATCATCTTGAGAGATAGATAAGCAAGAGGAAGAGGTCAAGGAGACCTTAGTTGGTACATGCCTAACAGATCTCTCAATATGTTTCTTAGATAGTTGAGCCTTGAGATTTTCAATCTCAAGTTGTTGAGTGGCAGACCTATCCTCTAAAGTCTTAACCTTTGATTCAAGATTTGAGACTTTAGAAAGTAGTTCCTGAATGATGAGTTGCATACTACCCTCATCTTGTTTTGAAGAATCACGGGGAGATGAGGTAACATACCTTGTATGTTCACCCTCACCACTAGATGTGGTTTCTTAGCACCCTAGTTTCCCTTGCTAAAGGATTCTCTCTTTCAGAGTCATCAAAAGGCACACGTTGCCATAGATTCAGTCTCAGAGATGGTACCACTAGCTGAGAATCCAATGTGTTTCCTTCAATAGTGGCCGTTGAATCTACATGAGTCCCCTTCACATCTGTAGGACTCACCTCAGTTGGTTTTGACTGATGTGGGCTAGAGACAAGAGGTTCCTCTAGGCTTTGTTTATCTGTTGGAGGGTGTTGTGAATCAAGTTCACTGCCATGAAATGATGTATTCTCTTCATCTGTTCTGAATAAAAGGTTAGTAAAGGATAGGGAAATGAAGCCTAATGACCCAGGACTTTGGTCAATGTCTAGTGGCATTGAGCCTTTGGTGGGGCTGTCCCTTTTTGGTTTCTCAAGATAGTGTTGGGACTCATCCTAAGGGCTTGTAGCCTGGGTTTGGGGCTAAGGAAATTGAGACTGAGGAGTCTCAAATCCCATATTGAGGTCTAAGGAGAGGATCATGAGACCTCTGACTGTGTGGGAGCCCATGGTTCCACTCTAGTCTTTTGGTTTGAACAAAAGGGCTTTATCAATGAGATAGACTGAGCAAGGGTTCGTTTGTGTCCCTGATATGTGTTTTTGTTGGGGTGAGCAGGAAGATTTGGCAATACAAGGGTAGTTGCTGGTGTGGTTTCATCACTTGTGGGGTAATAGGGATGTCACTAGGAGCCATTGGCTCAATCATCCTGGAAGAAGGTCAATGTGTTGGTGGACACTCTCTTCAAGATCTTGAAGATGGTCGGCCTCATTTGAGGATATGCAGAGTAGCTGCGTAGACAAGCTTACTCTGGTCCAGCTCATACTTGATTATGTGTTGTAGAAACCTAGGATACATAAAGAATGTGTCCTTTTGGATGTTTCCTAGTAGGTTAGTCAACACAAATCTTCAGTAATTGATGCGGAGGCTCTTCACCAATCCATGAACTAGGCAGCCCAGTTCATATGGGATTTGATCCCATCCCCCAAACTTATTTGACAACATGATATAGGAACTTCCAGTTATAAGAAAAATTGAACTTATAAACTATAGACCAATTCACATCTCCACCTTATCCATTTGAAGATAGGTGTCATCAAGGTTTGATTTGGGGAACTCAATAGGAGCGCCTTAATCATGGAGCTCAAGATGCTCCCGGATGACCTGTTCAGTAATGACCAACTCCTGGCCTGAAATGCTTGTCCAAATAACCCTAGCTCCATTTAGGATTACTATATGACCGTTACTCCAGAAATCTTCCATATGGTTCAAGTAAATAGTAGGGTTCACAGTCAGAGCTAGTGAAGTAAGGAGATTGGGTAAGAAAGAAGATGATGTCTGAGAAGTCAGCATCCTTGTTAGAGTCAAGGAATGTGACTTGGTTATGCTGAGGGTTGAGTGCCATGGTAAGAACGGAGATGATGAAACAAGTTTGTGCAGGGTGAATTTGGGGTGAAGAAGACTTTCGAAATTAAATTTGATAAAAAGATTAAAATGACGAGTCGGGATTATTTAAATAGGTGAAATGGTAGTGTTAGGTGGATAAGGTGAAAAGATGGTTTAGGGTTAGATGTGTGTAAGGCCCCATTCCCCGGACACTTACAGTTGGATTCTTATCACACACAAAACATATATTTATATTCATATTTCATAAACATCATAGCGGAACACAAAAATAATCTTTCATTTTCATATAAATGCTTTTGCAAATTAATACAACATTCATACAAAACAGTTTGTTTGCATTACAATGCAAAAAAATTAATCATAAGAATGCCATCCTAAAAGAGCCAAGTAGCCACCTGTGCCATCCTCAGCAATCATTACCTGCCAACTGGAAACACATCAAATTCAGCATTGCTGAGTGAGTTCTAGTTTTATAAAATAAAACATACTTTACTTTCGTTAAAACCTTTCTTACTTTCATGCGATCATACATCATACGTATACATAGATAATATCATTATTATCTTCATCATCTATACTTTAACTTTCATTCTTCATACATTCTTGCTTGCATTCGTTCATTCATCACTTCTAGTGACATGTACATTACCCCGAACATTGTGCATGAAGCGGGTAATTGGGCCTGAGGTCTGTCATAGACCTCAAACATTGGGCACGGAGCTAACTCCAGTACCTAGGGCAAGTACATTCACCATTTATCTTTTCTCTTTTATTCTGGATCGATGCCTTATGCTATACCCCGAACATTGTGCACGAAGCGGGTAATTAAGCCTAAGGTCTTTCATAGACCTTGAACATTATGCACGAAGCTGACTCTAGCACCTAGGGCAAGCGACAAGGATCCCATTCATATGGTCAATCACAAAGATTGGACCCCAGTGTGCATCCTTCGGGGTAGCTAACCCGCACACCTTTGAACTAACACCTTCATTGGGTGTGCACCTCCATACATTTGCTTGCAAGCCTTCTTACACTTATTCGTTCATTAATGCATGCATTCATTCATCATGTTCCTCATTCATTATCTTTCGCTTTACGTTACATAATACTTCTGGTTTCTTCATTAACAAAACACGTAAAGCCATAGAAAGATAAACATACATCATAAAAAGGAACATAACATACAGTCATCGCATAATGTAGGGCAACATCATACATACATAACATGCATAATCATGCAACATCATCATCATCATGCCCAACATGCTCTCTAAGGCCTCAATCGTCATCTTACATGAACTTACGGGAACCTTTACGTCTAAACTTACATATGCACTTTCCCCCGAAAGTCAGAAGTCAAACTACACTTTCCTCGAGTGCAACAGCCCTATTCAGGCGTATGGACACCTTTCAGTCGCATGGCCTCCATGCAATTGAACATGATGGGAATGAACCAATGCGGATGAACACTCATGCGAATGAACCCCCAATCGTGCGAATGGACTAATGCGGATGGAACTCATGCGAATGGGACTAATGCAGATGAACACTTATGTGACTGGACCTTCAATCGCATGACCTCCATGCGACTGGCCTTCCAATCGTGAATGGACCTTCAATCATGCAAATGGACCCCAATCGCACCCTATTCGGCCGTATGGCCTCATTTGGCCTCCAGTCGATCACCTAGCCCTAGCTGATGCAGAATGCAGTTTATCCCGACTGCAGCTAAGGGTTTTCGGCCTCCAAACTCATCTAAACCCATTTTACACCCAAATCGACCATCCTAAACCTTAGAGATGCATACCACAACACGATCAAGCACACACAAGCTCACAATCAAGACTCAAACGCATCATATGCATACATACATATACACAACGAGTCAAACATGCACACACTCAAAAAATGATTTTTCAGATGTGTTCCAGCCCCAAAATCGTTTGAAAACAAGTAAAAGAGGGGTCCTAGAACTCACACAAGCGACCACAATGTTGGACCAAAAGAACCAATGAGCCTGATCAGAAGAACCTCTAAGTCCCACATACATCATAACAACTGCTGAAGACTTGATCAGCTGTTTGACAAAGTTTGAAGATTTAAACAGCTGAAGAACTAAAGTACTGAAGACTTCAAAAGCTGAAGACCAAAGACTGAAGATCAACAGCTGAAGACTAAAGTACTGAAGACTTCAACAGCTCAAGACTAAAGGACTGAAGACTTCAACAGCTGAAGACCAAAGTCTGAAGATCAACAGCTGAAGAACAAAGTCTTGAAGATCAACAGCTGAAGTACAAAGACTGAAGACATTACCTGATGACAACAGCTGAAGTTCAAGTACAAGTACTGAAGCCTTTAGAGTTTGTTACAACAGCTGAAGAAGCATTCTTCAGTTGTTGTGATGGTTTCCTTTTAGTAGTTTTCTTTTTGTTTCAGTATTTGTAAAATGACTGAAGAGCATGTTCTTCAGTCGTGTAGTTTCAGTAGTTTCTTTTCAGTAGTTGTAATAATAGTTAACACTTAGCATTTTGTAAGAAGATGTCAGCTGTTTGACATCTTCAGTAGTTGTGTTAACTATCAGTAGTTTGAATAAATTCTGTTAGATGTCACTATCAAGTGACATCAGCAGACGTCAACATCTCCTATATAAGAGATGTTGACCTAATTGTATGTGTGACATTCTGTTACCACGAAAGCGATTATTGAATGAAATATTTGCAGAATTCTTTCTGTCTATAACCGTTTGTTCTTATCTTGAATATCTTTTGTGTTCTTGTGAATTAGCTAATTCATTGTTTGATTTCCGCTGCTATACTCTCTAATCAATCAAACGTAGATCGCTGATCCAACAATGGTATCAGAGCTGGTAATCATTGATCGATCTAACAGTTGATCATTGAAAATGCTATTTGATATCTATGTTTGATTGAATTAGCTTATTTGCAAGAACTGGTTATAGATATTGAATTTCTGCCGCTTTCGCTTATTTTGAGATCTCTCTTGGTTCAATTTGGTCGTTGTGTTTTGTTCTAATCTGTTATAGCTTAATTGAATTTGGTTGAATCTGAGATGACTACTCCTTCTAATGACCCTCACAATACCGGTTCCTCAATCAAGCCTCCGATGCTGGTTAGGACTGAGTATAACATATGGCAACGAAGGATGCTTCATCACCTGTCTGTTAACAGTTCAGGTTGTTGGACATCTGTGGTACATGGACCACATAAGCCTATGGTGAACAATCCGGAAACCAATCAAATGGTTCCGAAGAAGAAGGAACAATACTCAGATGAAGATCAAACTGTTTGAGATTGATGCTAAAGCCCATGGAATTCTGGCCATGGCACTGCCTAATGAATCTATTCAGGGCCTATGCATCATGAAACTGCTCATGACCTCTGGAATGCACTGAAGGAACAATTTGGTGGAACTGATGAGGTCTTAGCAAACAACAGAGAAATCCTCGCCTAACAATATGAGACATTTTCTCATAGAAAGGGTGAGACACTGACTCAACAGTTTGAGCGTTTTTCCTGTTTGATCTCTCAGCTGAAAATGGTGAAACAGGAATACACCTACAACCAGATGAATAACAGATTCCTCAGATCACTGCTTGAGAGATGGGACACATACACTATTGTCCTACGCTCTAGTGCAAATCTGGATAGCCTATCTCTCACCCAACTTCATGGGAAACTGCTTACATTTGAAAGAGAGATAGAGCAAAAAAGGAAATTGTCATCATCAGGAAAGCTCACTGATGACTTTGTACCAGGGAACACTGCCTTGGTTGGTCATGAGTCAGAATATGCTGCATCTGAAAGCAATTATGATGAGCATATTGATTTCTCTTCAAACGGTTCTGATCATGCATTTGTTGGTATTGATAGTCATGCTGGCAGTAATAGTGACAATCTATGCTTCATCATGGATGATCTGAAGGGAATTGCTGATGATGATTTAGAAGAGATGGATATTCGAAGCCAAATAGCCTTAGTTTATATCATATCTAAGAAGTTCTACAAGAGAACTGGCAAGAAATTTCCTGGACTCTCTGGCAAAACCAAAGTTGGTTTTGACAAGAGTAAGTTGAGGAGTCACAAATGCCAAAGGCTTGGACACTTTGCAAGAGAATGTAGATCAACTGGATCTAACTCTTCTGCACCCTTTGTGACTTTTCTTGGCACTAGTCTACAAAACAAAGAGCAACATCCTGTTGGTTCTAGTCATCAATCACACCCTGTATCTCCTGCATACTTTGTCCCCCAGGGTCCAATGTCATATCCTTTACCCTGTTTTTACTTGCCTCAGCCAAATCCGGTTCAAGCTCCAATTGCACAAACAAACATGCATTACCTGAACCTCAACCTTCCCAATCTCATCAACAAACTCAACCTCAACAACAAAGCTTTTTCACCCCAGGAGTTGTTGACTGGAGCAGTTTACCAGATGATTATCTGGTCATGAACAAACTGTTCTCTAGTGCTGGTCAACATGGTGATGACAGTCCTTTTGGAAATCTAGATCTTATGGCTTTGGAGTCTGCTGATACTTCATCCTCTAATGCCTCTACACCACAGGTATCACAGGTATCCTCTGAGGCAAAAGCCAAACTATGTTCTGAAACATGCATAGCCGCATTGCATCTATTAGAGAAGCAAATGTAGCTTTAATTGACAAGAACATTGAGCTAGAACAAACAATTTCCAAAAGCAAAGCTGAATTTGAGTCTGTGATTATGATAAGAATGATGAGATTTACAAACTTAAATGCCAAATCACTGATGATAAGGCTAGGGAAGAGATACTTCTAGAGAAGTACAGAGACCTCAATGAAACACTTGCAACTACCCAGGTAGAGTGTGATCGATGGGTAAATTCTTGCAAGGTTTTGAAATGCTTCTTAGTAAGCAATCTGCTTATAATGTGAAGTTTGGCATTGGTTATAATCACACTGCTCCTCTTACAGACTTTACTCCCAGAGCAGAAGTAGAATCTGATAGTGAAAGCAATAACCAATCGTTTTCATCATGTGATCTACTATCTGATACAACACCATCAGAAGTAGAAGTCAGCATTAATTCCTCTCAGAAACTATCAACTGATGTTGATGGTTCAAATGCTGACACTCACATGATCACAAAGTTGATCACTCCAGGTGATATTTTACAAAGTACTGAAAGTACTAAAAAGAATGTCCTAACACCTGGAGACAAGCCCAAACTACTACATGTACTAAAGGAAAGAAAACTGCAAGTAGAAAGGGTGGGAAAAACTACTGAAGAAGATATCAAGAAAGCAGGTACTAAAGGGAAGAAAACTACTAGTACGATAGCAAACTGCTGAAGAACAAGTCTTCAGTAGTTTCATCTCATCAGCAGATGATCAACTTAAGATGAAGAAAAAGCCATGTGAAATATGTGGCTTATTCAATCATCTTACTGATGATTACTGGTATAAAAAGGGCTCCAAACTCAAACATAATGAAAACATTAAAGATAAAATGGATAAAATGAAAACTGAGTTTGAAATCAAATTATACCAGCAACATCAAAACCTGTAACCCCGAAATCAAAAAGAAATCCACAAAGAAAGGGGTTAAACAGGTAACAGCTGAGGTTGCTCAAAGAGAGATGGTACAACATAGGAACTCATCAAACTCAAGCACTAATGTGTCTGATGAGCTAAAGGCTTTATCACAAAATCAGACATAACTTGTTATGATGGTTCAACATCTATTGGGGAGAGTCAACCAATTAGATGCTCCTGTGTTGAAACCACAGAGAAGAAAATCCATGCCAAAGGAATCTTCTTCTTCACCATCTCCATCCCCTCAGGCTGTTATTCATAGCAAGTCTGTTAGTTTACCATCTGTTGATGTGAATAGACCCAAAACCAAAAAGGTTTGGGTCTCAAAAACTAACTAATTGTTTATGATTGCAGGGTTCTTCAACATGCCAAGTAGCATCTGGTATGTAGACAGTGGGGGATCTATGCATATGACAGGGAACAGCTCTCTTCTTCATGACTACTCTCAAGGAAAGAAGGGGTGTTTATTTTGGCAATGATGCTAAGGGTTACATCATTGGAAAAGGCTTTGTCTCCAATGGAGAAATAAATTTTGATGATGTTAATCATGTGGAAAATCTCAAGTACAATCTCTTGAGTGTCAGTCAAATGTGTGATAAAGGCCATGTTGCTCTTTTCACCAGTCCGAACTGCATGATTCTGTCATCCAAAGTTTTGAATTTGATTGATAAGGTGGGATGATCACACTCTCCTGAGGGCCAACAGACAGGAAGAGTGTATGCCTTAGATCTTTCCAAGAAAATAAATATCAGAGGCCATCCTTGCCTATTTTCCAAAGCCTCTCCTCAGGATTCTAAACTGTGGCACAGAAGGCTGGGTCATGTTAATTTCAAAAACATGAATCAGCTGATCCACAATAGTTTAGTGAGAGGTCGTACTAATAAAGGAGTTCCACTAATGAAACCTGAACTGCTTGTTTAAAAGGAAAACAACACAAAGTCTCATTCCCACCTATTGAAGAGCCTAAGTCCACTGCCTGCTTGCAATTACTACATGTGGATCTATTTGGTCCTATGAGAGTGATGAGCATGGAAAAGAAGAAGTACTGTCTGGTAATTGTGGATGATTACTCCAGATTTGTATGGACTTTCTTTCTACATTCAAAGGATGAGGTTGCTCAGAAGATTATCAACTTTGTGTTGTATGTTAAGAAGCAGTATTCTCTTTCAGTCAAGTGTATAAGGAGTGACAATGGAACTAAATTCAAAAACCATACACTTGATGAATTTTATCTTTCAAAGGGAATCAAAAGGCAGTTTAGCATCCCAAGGACTCCAGAACAAATGGAGTAGTGGAGAGAAAGAACAGGACCCTAATTGAAGCTGCAAGGTCTATGTTGGTTGACTCTGGTTTGCCACTGACCTTTTGGGCTGAAGCTGTTAACACAGCTTGCTATGTGCAGAATAGAGCCTTAGTAAATAGAGGTTGATGAAGACTCCATATGAAGTTCTACATCACTTGGCTCCTCTAATTTCATTTTTCAAAGCATTTGGGTGTCCCTGTTTTATTCTCAACACAAAGGATCAACTCCAAAAATTTGATCTTAAGGTGGATGCAGGGTATTTTGTTGGTTATTCATCTACTTGCAAAGCATACAGAGTCTTCAACTGCAGAACAAAGATAGTTGAAGAGACTTTGCATGTGAAGTTTAATGAATCTCCAATGGACAAGATTCCATAAAACCCTGTGGCGTTGTTTGATTTGGACATACTGCAATATGTTCCTTATCAACCTCCAGTTTTTGTAGACCATGTGGATAAATCATCTTTGCAGCATTTCTTCCACCTGGTGGTATTGATGATGATGATGATAATATCAATACTCACCTATTCAAGTTTAGTGACCAACTGCTGAGTCTGCTAAACTTGATGTTCCTGTAGCTTCAGCAGTTCCATCCACAACAAATGCTGATGAGATTTCTGATTCCTCTACATTTTTGAGTTACCATCAAATTCTTGGTTTCAAGAGTCTACATCAACATCTGCTGCTACTGAAGGTTCTACAAACACTTGCACATATCATGTTTATCAAGAGCTGAAAAATCACCCAATGTCTCAAATCATTGGTGATATCAATGCTGGAGTTTCAACAAGAAGTCAATTGTCTAACTTCTGCTTCTATGCTCTCTTCATCAGTCAGCTAGAGCCAAAGAACTATCATGTTGCTTTAAGAGACAATGGATGGGTTGAAGCCATGCAGCTTGAGCTCTTCAGTTCAAGAAACAGCAAGTGTGGGAACTGGTTCCTCTACCCCCAGGTAAGTGTGCAATAGGCACTAAATGGGTGTTTAGGAATAAAACTGATGAAAATGGGCTTATTGTTAAGAACAAGGCTAGACTGGTTGTACAGGGGTTCTCACAAGAAGAAGGTATTGATTATGATTAAACCTTTGCCCCTGTAGCCAGACTAGAGGCAATTAGATTGTTCTTAGCCTATGCTGCATTCCACATCTCAAAGTTTTTCAAATGGATGTCAAAAGTGCATTTTTATATGGCAAATAAAAGAAGAAGTTTATGTGTGTCAACCACCAGGTTTTGAGGACAATAAACATCCTGAATGGGTGTATAAATGATAAGGCTCTTCATGGGCTGAAACAAGCTCCTAGAGCCTGGTATGAGACACTTTCCACTTTTCTTCTCAAGAATAATTCACTAGAGGCTCCATAGATAAAACTTTGTTTATTAAGAAGGTGGATCAGCATAAGCTACTTGTTCAAATTTATGTTGATGATATATTTTGCATCCTCTGATCCCCAGTTGTGTGATGATTTTACCAATTTAATGAAAAAGAGGTTTGAAATGAGTGCAATGGGAGAATTACAGTTCTTTCTAGGTTTGCAGATCAAACAAAAGGCTGATGGAACCTTTATTCATCAGTCCAAATATACAAAAGATCTTTTGAATAAGTTTGATTTACAAAATTGTAAGCCTGTTCTACTCCCATGTGCAACACCACACAACTGGATGTGGATCAGAAAGGTAAAGCTGTTGATGAAACACTTTACAGATGTATGATTGGGTCCTTGATGTACTTAACAACTTCTAGACCAGATATCATGTTGCTACTTGTGTCTGTGCTAGATTTCAGGATGCTCCTAAAGAGTCTATTTGATTGTAGTCAGAGGATCTTTAGATATTTGCAAGGTACACAATCTCTAGGTTTATGGTATTCCACTGGACACTCTTGCAAATTAGTTGCTTTTTCAGATAATGACTATGCAGGGTGCAAGTTAACTAGAAAGTCAACTTCTGGTGGATGTCAATTCCTAGGCAACTGTTTGATTTCTTGGCAGAGTAAGAAAAAACATCTATTGCTACATCCACTGCTGAATCAGATTACATTGCAGCTGCAAGTTTTACTTCTCAGGTACTCTGGCTTCAGAACCAACTTTTGGATTATGGCATTACAGAGACTAAGACTCCATTATTAATGGATAGTGCTTCAGCTCTGTGCATTGTCAAAAATCCAGTCCAGCACTCTAGGACCAAACATATAGAGATCAGACATCATTTTATTAGGGATTGTTTTGAAAAAGGTATGATTGATCCTAAGTTTGTGCCTAGTGCTGATGAGCTTGCAGACATTTTTACTAAGCCTTTGGATAGTTCAACTTTCCAAAACCTAGTGTTAAGGCTTGTATGCTGCAGCTAGAATAAGTGATAACTACTGATGATCTCAGTATATAAGTACTGATGATCATTAGTACCATATCACATATAGTACTGATTCTGTTAAAACACTGATAAAGTTACAACTACTGATGTAGTTATAACTACTGATGTTAGTAAAAACAGATAAGTACTGATGTCCTATAAAACAACTGAAAACAGCTAAAAGGCTGATGGTAAGTGTTGAGGACAGTATGAAACAGCTGAAAGGCTATGAATTGACAAAAACTACTGATGAGAACTTTCACAAACTGTTTCATCCTAAACAACTGATGACAAAACCATGTCTCAGTAGTTCACAACTACTGATGACTAACACCAAGTCATCAGTGTTTACAACAACTGATGACAAAAACATGTCTTCAGTAGTTTCACAACTACTAATGACTAATACCAACTTATCAGTTGTTTACAACACCTGAAGACCAAACCGGTCTTCAGTTGTTTCAAACATCTGAAGTCAAAACCATGGTTTTCAGTAGTTTTATAACTGCTGATGCCTAAAACCAAGACTTCGGTTGTTTCAACTTCTGAAAGGGTAATACCATGTCATCAGTCGTTTACAACTACTGATGACTAACACCAAACCCTTCAGTCGTTTTCTAACCCTTACCCTATAAATACACAATACCTAATCCTTCAGCGCTTCATCCTCTCCAACCTAACGTTCAAATCTCCAAAACTTCTCTCTCATTAATGGCGACCATGCAGCTCAAACCACGCCATAACTGTGTTGCCTACCTCACAAAATCACCTTTTGGACAAAGTTCGACAACGCCATTGATCTAATGGTCCAATCTCCCTACCAACGGCTTCCTTCTAAATCCCACCATTCACGCCGAATCCTTACACCAGTTTTGGACGAACGTCACCCTTCTAACTGGGGAGAACAACACCGAGTCTCTCTAGTCGTTCGTCAACAATCATCAAGTGGTCATCACTCCGGAAGTCATTCGCCAAACCCTTAACTTGATGATGCCACTTTCCTGCTGGGTATCCAAAGGGCACAACTGATTATCCTTTGCCGATCATGGATATCAGGGGAACCTTAGTGCCTCTACCATCCTGAAGAAGCATTTCCATGATGCGAACGTCTTATCTTTCACATGGTAAACGTTTGCTTAGCTCCTAAGACATCCTCTTGGGATCAAATGTCTACCAGGTGGCAGCAGGTACTATTCTCTATCCTTGAGCAACAAGACTTAAACTTTTCTGAAATTATTTTTCTTGAACTTAAGGATATGGCCTCAAAATCTCTTTCTAATCGATGGATATTTATCCTCGATTCATTATGGCCCATAGAGAATCAACTGCAAGCTGAGGGACTTGTTGGCCTTGGAGTCCCTGCAACGGCTGTATTGCCTGAAGTATACTCCAGGCACAACTCTGACCACACACTGAAACAGGCTGCCAAACTGCGAAAAACCACGTAGTTGGAACCCACAGCCACCACATCCAGAACCAAGTCCCCACCAAACCAAAATCCAAAAAGCCAAAAACGGCTACTCAGGGAGATGAGTCCCCTGAGGATGCCCTGTACCACAAAATAGGAAGCACATACTGGTATTAACCCCCCAATTGTGACAACGACTAAACCTGCCAAAGCCGCATAGGTATCCCCTCAATAGGATCCTGTTGCAACCAATATTGGGGAACCCACACTGCTGGAACCTATCTCACTTGAGAGGGTTACCATTGAAGCGCACCATTCACCCCGGGTGCAATCTGCTTCTACCCAATCACCCCATGCAACCGCCCCCCAAAGTCCTACATTAATGTTGCACAAGTGCTGAGTCAGTTGCACTCCTCACCCCCTCCCTAGATACCAATTACAACTGGGCATACCTCTACCATTGAGGGGGAGGATCCAGTGCATCTGATAACTCACACATAGGGGTTACAATGTTCCATTTCCTAGTGTAGAAAGGAGATTGGAACTTCTGGTGAGGCTGCCACTTATCCTGCTTCAGCATATGATCAGGATGTAGTTGGTACCATTACTAAGACCTTACCAGAGGCAACTGCTGATGAAGGACATAGTCTGAGGCAGAAGTCCCCAGTTCCAAGACAACGGGGCACATGCTACAACTGATCTACACTCAGTGCATGTTCATCCTGATTCTATCAAGAGGTCAGGTGATTCAGTAACCACTGATGATGACTGGGCTTCTTTTGCGATGTATTAGCCCAAAATACCATCCTGGAAGAGGAGGTGAGCAGACTCAAAGAGCTGTTTGCCAAAACTTCTGCGGATCAAAGACCATCTGCCTCTCAAACCCCACAGATGGCACCTTCATCCGAAGGTCTCCTGAACACAGAGCCACTCCCAAATTCTCAGCCACCTGCCTCTGCTTCTGGCACTATTTCTCAGGAACAGAACCCCCCTGAGCAAATAGTTGCTATCTTCCAAAATTCCCTACCTCTCATCACACCTATAATCACTAATATAGTGATCAAAGCCATTGATGAGAGGCTTTCCTCAGTAATACAACCCTTAATAGAGGAAGTTGTGGGCACAAAGCTTTTTGACAATAAAACCCTTGCACCCAATGCAACCAAAAAGAGGGAGATTCAGTCAGTGAAAGCAAAAAGAAAGAGGAGTGCAGAGAGGAAGAGAAAGAGAAAGAAACAAAAGTGACAGTAGGGGAAAAAGAGAAGGAGTTGGCTGTGGAGATTGAAAAAGAGAAGGGGAAGGAAGCTGACATGGAGAAATAAAAGAAAAGAAAGAATGAGAAGGAGACTGCCTTAGAGCTGATGGTAAAAGAGGCTGATGCTGAACACAGATCAATGGATAACATCATTGATCAGTTGTTTAGGCAAGGCCATGACACTGACAAACTTGACTCTGAGATCAGAAGATTAGAGATTGAAGAAATCAAAACAGATGGGAAGTTATGATGTGTTAGAAAGAGAAAGGTTGGAGATCATGATCAGATTTATAGCAAAAAATATCTTGGAAGATCAATGATCGAAATCAAGGCTTGGTCCAGGGACAGCATCTTGGCAATAACCACCAAGATCTGTTCATCTGAAGTATACACTAAAGGATTAGTTATTGAAGCTTTGAATGAAGCAGGTGCTGGGAGCAGGACTGAACTAGCCAAGCAATCTAAAGCCACACTCACTTCCAAAATGCTAGAACAGCCTGTCAACATTCCCACACCTAAACCACCAAAACAACAACCCACCAAACCAACTCCCTACCCTCAAAACCAATAGCCGATGATGCCCCAGAAGAGAAGAGAAGGGTATTGAGGCTAGAAGATGATGAAGAAGATGATGATGAAGATAGGCTGCCACTCTCAGCTGTTATACAGTTGCCGAAGGCCACAAGTCACTCCCCAACAATTACTCCTGAAACCCAAAGACAAATTGTGAAAGTGAAGCTAGAAGAAGAAGAACTTCACAAACAACACGATGAGGAATTGTTGAGGAGGGTTGACAAAGCATATGCAGCCACATCTTCTATCATCAACATGAAGAAGCAAGCTCTCAAACTATACACTCCTAAGCATACATTTCAATATCAAAAGGAGAGAGTAAGGATTTGGCCTGATCCCAGGGTGTCTCACAGGATTCACAAAAAAAACATACCACAGAGATACATTGGCCAGTGAAAAAGATTGTAGATGAAGTGATCTCCCTGGTCTTTGTAGTATCACCCTGGGAAATCCTAGAAGACTTCAAGAAAGCTTATAAAGCTAACCAAACCCCACAGAAGATGCTTGAAAATAAAATGGTGAAAAAGGGGTTAGTTTATAAGAGGCTTGAAGAAGTCAGAAAGAATGAGCTCCAGTTGTTTCTAGAGGGTAATCACCCTGATGAATTTGCTTATAGAATAATAACAACTGTGGAGCTAAAGAATGGGAAACAGGTCAAATACCTATCTGAGTACTATGGGCCTGAATCATTATTTGAAGGAGGTGCTGAAGAGCTAACCATGGAGGAACAAATACCTTCCTTGAGGCCTACACAAGAGAGTCATACAGACTCATAGTGGGGAAGTAGATCTCATGGATGGGGTAACAACTCTGTCTCCAGTTCCCCAAGACAGAGTTCCCATTCATACTTTTCCAAACAGATCATTAAGACTTCTTCCCAGGCCTGTGCTTAAAAGGGTCACTTCTGAGCTGATCTAGAAGACAAAAAGACCAATCCTTCTGCCATAATAAGTGGGACATCTTCAATAAGTTTAGAGGTTTTGGCTGTATTGGTTCAGGGGGAGTTTGTTGGACCAAAATAACCAATGAGCCTGATCAGAAAAACCTCTAAGTCCCACAGACATCATAACAACTGCTGAAGACTTGATCAGCTGTTTGACAAAGTCTGAAGATTTAAATAGCTGAAGAACTAAAGTACTGAAGACTTCAAAAGCTGAAGACCAAAGACTGAAGATCAACAGCTGGAGACTAAAGTACTGAAGACTTCAACAGCTGAAGACTAAAGGACTGAAGACTTCAACAGCTGAAGACCACAGTCTGAAGATCAACAGCTGAAGAACAAAGTACTGAAGATCAACAACTGAAGTACAAAGACTGAAGACATTAGCTGATGACAACAGCTGAAGTTCAAGTACAAGTACTGAAGCCTTCAGAGTTTGTTACAACAGCTGAAGAAGCATTCTTCAGTTGTTGTGATGGTTTCCTTTCAGTAGTTTTCTTTTTGTTTCAGTGTTTGTAAAACGACTGAAGAGCATGTTCTGCAGTCGTTGTAGTTTCAGTAGTTTCTTTTCAGTAGTTGTAACAATAGTTAACACTTAGCATTTTTGTAAGAAGATGTTAGCTGTTTGACATCTTCAGTAGTTGTGTTAACTATCCGAGGTTTGAATAAATTCTGTTAGATGTCACTATCAAGTGACATCAGCAGACGTCACATCTCCTATATAAGAGATGTTGACCTAATTGTATGTGTGACATTCTGTTACCACGAAAGCGAATATTGAATGAAATATATTTGCAGAATTCTTTCTCTCTATAACCGTTTGTTCTTATCTTGAATATATTTTGTGTTCTTGTGAATTAGCTAATTCATTGTTTGATTTCCGCTGCTATACTCTCTAATCAATCAAACGTAGATCGCTGATCCTAACACATAACAAGTTGAGCTTCGATTTGACTCGCTTCTCAATGATTTTGGCTACTCGAACCAACTCGAACCAATACTTTTCCTCTTTTCTTCCTTTCTCTCTTCTTCTTTCTTTTCTTGGCTGAAAATATGGGTGTGGGGAGAGGGCAAAGGGTTGTCGCTCCCTTAAATACTCCAACTTTCCCAACTTTCTCTCATTTGCGAGTTTGGTCCCTCAACTTTGAACTTTAATTCTTTTTCTTCATTCGCCAGCTTCAAAATGCATAAATAACCGGGTGTTACAAGTCCACCCCCCTTAAATAGGATTCGTCCCCGAAACCTGTTATTCCTCGAACAAATGTGGATAATGTTGTCTCATTTCTTCCTCAGCCTCCCACGTTGACTCGGATCCCTTCCTGTGCTTCAACTGTACACGCACAAGAGGAACCACTTTATTTCTCAGCCTTTTCTCTTTTCGATCGATGATTGCCACTGGTTGCTCCACATAATTGAACCTTTCGTCTACTTCGATATCCTCCAGTGGAACAATCATATCTTTATCTGCCAAGCACTTCCTTAGATGAGATACATGGAATGTCGGGTGAATTCCACTTAGCTCATCTAATAAGTCCAATCTATAGGGCACTTCTCCTACTCGAGCAATAATACGGAAAGGGCCTTGTATCTCGGGCTCAGCTTGCCCCGCTTTCGGAAACGAATAATACCCTTCCAAGGTGAGACCTTCAACATAACCCGGTCACCCACCTAGAACTCAATCGGTCTGCGTCGTTTATCGGCATACGACTTCTGTCTATCTTTGGCTGCCTTCGTGAAGCCCTTGATCTTTTCAAGCTTCTCAATCAAAGTCTTGATTACCTCAACGCTCCCCAATTCCTTCTGACAAATATCAGCCCAACAAACGGGTGTTCTGCATCTCCTATCGTGTAGCATCTCATATGGTGGCATACCGATGTTGGCATGACAGCTGTTGTTGTATGAGAATTCGGCTAACGGTAGGTGGTCGTCCCAACTTCCCTCAAAATCAATCACACATTCCTGAAGCATATCTTCCAATATCTGAATGGTCCTTTCTGACTGACCATTAGTTTGGGGATGATATGTCGTGCTTATATGTAACCTTGTCCCCATAGCGTCGTGGAACTTCTTCCAGAATTTAGATGTAAATCGGGTGTCATGATCAGACACAATGGACACTAGCACACCATGACGAGTTACAATTTTCTTGATGAACAGGTCAACCAACCTCTCAGATGAATGTGTCTCGCAGATCGGTAGGAAGTGAGCACTCTTCGTCAAGCGGTCAAGAATCACCCATATGGCATCGTACCCTTTCGGAGTATGTGGCAGCTTCGTGATGAAATCCATGGTGATGTGCTCCCACTTCTATTCCGGTATATCCAAAGGTTGGATGTTCCCATACGGCTTTTGATGCTTGGCCTTCACCAGTAAGCAAGTAAGGCACTTACTCACATACTCTAGCACATCGCGATTCATACCCGGCCACCAATAATTCTTCTTCATGTCTTGGTACATCTTTGTGGCACAAGGGTGAATGGAGTATTGAGTCTTGTGAGCCTCATCCATAATCTTCACCCGTAGATCCCCAAAACAAGGAATCCACACCCGTCCAAATCAAGTTTTAACACCAAGTGTGTTTTCACCCAATTCCCCAACCAGACCTCTCATTCTTTCCGAGTTAAGATGATCTTCTTTCAATGCCTCATCTTGAAACTCTTTGACTTTCTTCATTACATCAGAGGTCATGATCAGTTGATACGCTTTCACCCGAATCGGCTCGGGCCTCTCTTTTTGGCTAAGGGCATCCGCCACCACGTTAGCTTTGCCCGGATGGTAATGGATCTCAAAATCATAATCCTTTATGAGCTCCAACCATCGTCTCTGCCTCATATTCAGGTCCTTCTGCTCAAATAAGTACTTTAAGCTCTTGTGGTTGGTGAAGACGGTGCACTTCGTTTCGTATAGATAGTGCCTCCAAATATTTAGTGCAAAGACCATGGCTGCTAGCTCCAAGTCATGAGTAGCATAATTGACCTCATGAATCTTCAACTATCGGGATGCATAGGCTATAACCTTTCCTCTCTGTATTAACACACAACCCAACCCCAAATAGGAAGCATCAGAATAAACCACCAGATCTTCACTTCCATCAGGTAATGACAGAACAGGAGCCTGAGTCAACCTCACCTTCAGTTCATCGAACGCTTTCTCTTGAGCTTGACCCCATATAAACTTTACATCCTTTCGGGTCAACTTGGTTAGTGGAGAAGCAATCTTGGAAAAGTCTTGGATGAATCTTCTATAGTAGCTCGCCAAACCCAACAAGCTACGAATCTCGGAAGACGTCTTTGGTGACGTCCATTGCATAACCGCCTCCACCTTTGCCGGGTCCACCATAATTCCGTCGGGATTTACCACATCACCCAAGAACTGAACTTTGCGCAACCAGAACGCGCACTTGGAGAATTTTGCATACAACTTCTCCCTCCATAATGTCTCCAAAACCTCTCGAATGTGATTGGCATGCTCAACCTCACTCTTTGAATAAATTAGGATATCATCAATAAACACATTCACTAATTTATCCAACATCGACCCACACACCCGATTCATCAGATCCATAAAAGCAGCTGGCGCATTGGTTAAAGCAAATGACATGACAAGAAACTCGTAGTGACCATAACATGTGCGAAAAGCTGTTTTAGGAACATCCTGCTCCTTCACCCTCAACTGATGGTAGCCAGATCGAAGGTCTATCCTCGAGAACCAACCTGCACCATGAAGTTAATCAAACAAATCGTCTATTCTCGGTAAGGGGTATCGGTTCTTCACCGTCAACCAGTTCAGCTCACGGTAGTCAATACACATCCTCATACTACCATCTTTCTTCTTCACAAACAAATCGTCTATTCAGCTCAAGGAGAGATACTCGGTTTGATGAACCCCTTATCCAGCAGCTCTTGCAACTACTCCATCAACTCTTTCATCACAGTTGGAGCCAACCGATACGGTGCCTTAACAACAGGTTGGGCACCCGGTATCAGATCAATCTCAAACTTGTTAGGATCACGGTATCTAGTTTGATTAATTAGATTGGATTTACAGGGAATGAGCACACAAATTAACAAATTTAAACAAGAACACATGAAATTATCAATGAAACAGTGTTTGTTATAGAGAGAGAAAATCTGCCAAAAGAATATATTCATTCAATCCACGCTTTGGCTCGGCTTATCGCACGGTTACAATTAGGTCATCTTTCCTTATATAAGGAAAACTTACGTCAGCTGATGTCACTTGACAGTGACATCTAACTGTTATTTAACTACTGAAAGTTAACACAACTACTGAAGATGTCAAACAGCTGACATCTTCTAACAAAAATACCAAGTGTTAACTATCACTACAACTACTGACAAGAAACTACTGAAACAACAACGACTGAAGAACATGCTCTTCAGTTGTTTTACAAGTACTGAAATAGAAAATAAAACTACTGAAAGGAAACCATCACAACAACTGAAGATTGCTTCTTCAGCTGTTGTGACAAACTTTGAAAGCTTCAGTACTTGGACTTCTTGAACCTCAGTTGTTGTCATCAGCTGATGTCTTCAGTCTTTGTAGTTCAGCTGTTGATCTTCAGTTCTTTAGTCTTTAGCTGTTGATCTTCAGACTTTGGTCTTCAGCAGTTGAAGTCTTCAGTACTTTAGTCTTCAGCTGTTGATCTTCAGACTTTGTCAAACAGCTGATCAAGTCTTCAGCAGTTGTTGTGATGTCTTGTGGGACTTAAAGGTTTTTCTGATCTGGCTCATTGGTTCTTTTGGTCCAACAAACTCCCCCTGAACCAATGCAGCCAAAACCTTTAAGCTTATGGAAGATATCCCACTTATTGTGGTAGAAAGATTGGTCTTTTTGTCTTCTAGATCAGCTCAGAAGTGACCCTTCTAAGCACATGCCTGGGAAGAAGTCTCAATGATCTGTTTGGCAAAGGATGGATGGGAACTCTATCTTGGGGAACTGGACACAGAGCTGTTACCCCATCCATGAGATCTACTTCCCAAATATGAGTCTGTAAGACTCCCTTGTATAGGCCTCAATGAAGGTTACTTGTTCCTCCATGGTAAGCTCTTCTGCTTCTCCTTCAAAGAGTGATTCAGGCCCATAGTACTCAGATAGGTATTTGACCTGCTTCCCATTTTTTAGCTCTATAGTTGTTATGATTCTATATGCGAATTCATCTGGGTGAATACCCTCTAAGAACAATTGGAGCTCATTCTTTCTAACTTCCTCAAGCCTCCTATACACTAACCCCTTTTTCACCACTTTATTCTCCAGCATCTTTTGTGGGGTCAGTTTAGCTTTATAGGCTTTCTTGAAGTCATCTAGGATCTCCCAAGGTGATACTACAAAGGCCAGAGAGATCACTTCATCTACAATCTTCTTTACTTGGCCAATGTATCTCTGTGGAATATTTTTCTTTTGAATTCAATAAGACACCCTGGGATCAGGCCAAATCCTCACACTCTCTTTTTGATAATGAAATGTGTGTCTGAGAGTGTATAATCTCTGAGCATGTTTCTTCATGTTGATGATTGAAGATGTGGTAGCATATGCTTTGCCAACTCTTCTCAACAATTCCTCATCATGTTTTTTGTGAAGCTCTTCTTCTTCTAACTTCACTTTCACAATTTGTCTTTGAGATTCAGGAGTAATTGTTGGAGGGTGACTTATGGCCTTAGGCAACTGTATAACAGCTGAGATTGGCAGCCTATCTTCATCTTCATCATTATCTTCTTCTTCCTCTTCTAGCCTCAGTACCCTTCTCTTCCTCTTCTGGGGTACATCATCGGCTATTGGTTTTGTGGGTAAGGGAATTGGTTTAGTGGGTTGTGGTTGTGGTGGTTTTCGTGTGGGAATGTTGACAGGTTGTTCTAGCATTTTAGATGTAAGTGAGGCTTTGGATTGTTTGACCAGTTCAGTCCTGCTCCCAGCACCAGCTTCATTCAAAGCTTCAATGACCAGCCCTTGGTGTATACTTCAAACAAACAGATCTTGGTGGTTACTGCCAAGATGCTGTCCCTAGACCATGACTTGATTTCAATCAATGATCTTCCAAGATATTTAGCTATAAACCTGATCATGATTTCCAATCTCTCCCTTTCCATCACACTATAACTGGCACATCTTGATTGTATCTCTTCTATTTCCAGCCTTCTGATCTCAGAATCTAATGTGGCTGTGTCATGACCATGTCTAAATAGTGATCTATAATTGTATCCATTGATGTGCTATGAGCTTCATCAGCATCTTTAACAAGGTCTTCTAATGATTTCTCTTCATCAGCTCCTGACTCAGCACTTTTCTTTCTTTTATATGTAATTAACTGCTCTGAGATTAGTTCTTTCTCAACCTCCTTTTCTTTCTCAGTCTATTTCTCTGTTTCAGGCTGTTTCTCAGCATTAACTCTCTTTCTTTTCTTGTCTTTCACTGCCTTTGACTTTGCAGTCTCCCCCATTTTGGTTGCATTGGAATCAGGGGTTTGGAAGGCAGAAAGAGATTTATGAACATCATCATCAATAAGGGTTTGTAGATTTGAGGGAATCCTCTCATCAATGGCTTTATGCACTATGTCAGTGATGATGGGAGTGATGAGAGGTAAGGAGTTTTGAAAGATAGCAACCATCTGCTCAGAGGGGTTTAACCCTGAGATGGTGCCGAAAGCAAGGCTGGTGGCTCAGTTATGTGTGTAGGCTCAGTGTTTGGTAAACCTTCAATTGAAGGTGCCATCTGTGGGGTTTGTGGGATAGATGGTCTTTGATCCTGAGACATGTTGGCAAGCAGCTCTTTGAGTCTGCTCACCTCATTCTCTAGGATGGTATTGTGAGCTAGAACATCGTAGAAAAAGCCCAGGTCATCATCATGTTGTGATGAATCACCTGACCTCCTGATTGAATTAGTATGTACATGCTCTGAGTGTAGATCAGTAGTAGCATGTGCCCCTTGTTTGTGTACTGGGGACTTCCTGCCTCAGGACTATGTCCTTCATCGGCAGTTGCCTCTGGTGAGGTCTTATGGATAGTACCAACGTCATCCTGATCATTTGCTGAAGCAGGAGAGGTGGAAGCCTCACCAGAAGTTCGAATCTCCTTTTCTACACTTGGAGATTGAACATGGTAACCCCTGTGCTGTGGGTTATCAGAAGCACTTTGGTCCTCCCCCTCAATAGTTGAGGCTATCCCAGTTTGGATTGGTATCTAGGGAGGGGTGAGGAATGCAACTGAGTCAGCACTTTTGCAACTCTTATGGTAGGACTTTGGGGGGGGGGTTGCAGTGGGAGATGGTGTGAAGGCAGTATGCACCCGGGGAGAGTGGTGCATTTCAATGGCAACCTCCTCAAATGAGGAAGGTTCCAATGTATAGGTGCCCCATATGTGGTTGCTACAGGCTCCTGTTGAGAGGAAGCCTGAGCGGTTGAGAGTGGGTGAGTACGTGTATCTACTGGGGGGTTATGGCCAGTAGATATATCCTGTGTTTGTGTTACAGGGGCATCCTCAGGGGACTCATTTCCCTTAGTAGCCTTTTTGGGTTTCTTGTGTTTGGGTTTGGTGGGGACTTTGGATTTGGAGGTTGGTGGTGTGTTCCAGCTGCGTGGGTTTTCGCAGCTTGGCAGCCTGTTTGAGTGACTGGTCGGAGTTGTGCCTAGAGTATACTTCAGGCAATATAGCCATGGCAGGGACTCCAAGTCAACAAGTCCCTCAGCTTTCAGCTGGTTCTCTATTATGGCCATTATGAACCGTGGATATAATATCCATCGGTTAGCAATAGGTTTTGAGACCATATCCTTAAGTTCAAGAAATAATATTTCAGAAAAATTTAAGTTTTGTTGCTCAAGGATAGAGAAAAATACCTGCTGCCACCTGGTAGACATTTGATCCCAAGACGAAGTCTTAGGGGCTAGGCAGACATTCACCATATGAAAAATAAGACGTTCTGCGTCATGGAAATGCCTCTTTAAGATGGTAGAAGCACTGAGGTTACCCTGGTATCCATGTTGGGCAAAGGATAGATCAGTGATGCCCTTTGAATATCCAGCGGGGAAGGTCGCATGATCCAGGTGTAGGATTTGGCGAAGGATTGCCGGAGTGATGACCACCTTTCGGGAGTTGACGAATGACTGGAGAGACTCGGTGGCATTCTCCCCAGTGGTAAGGGTGACGTTCGTCCAGAACTATGTTAGGGATTCGGCATAAATGGTAGGATTGATAAGGAAGGCCGTTTTATATGGAGAATGGACCATGAGATCAATAGCAGTATCAAACTTCGTCCAGAAAGGTGATTTGGTAAGGTAGGCAACACAGTTGTGTCTTGGTTTAAGCTGCATGTTCGCCATTGATGTGAGAGAAGGTTCGGAGTTTTTGAACATTAGGCTTGAGATGATGAAGCTCTGTAGGATTAGGTATTTATAGGGTAAGGGTTATGAAGCAACTGAAGGGTTTGGTGTTAGTCATCAGTAGTTTTAAACGATTGATGACGTGGTATTAACCTTCAGAGGTTGAAACAACTGAAGTCTTGGTTTTAGGCATCAGTAGTTATAAAAACTACTAAAAAACCATGGTTTTGGCTTCAGATGTTGGAAACAACTAAGAACTTGGTGTTAGTCATCAGTAGTTATGAAACTACCGAAGACATGGTTTTGTCATCAGTTGTTGTAAACAGCTGACGACTTGGTATTAGTCATTAGTAGTTATGAAACCACTGAAGACATGGTTTTGTCATCAGTTGTTGTAAACGACTGAAGACTTGGTGTTGTCATCAGTAGTTGTGAAACTACTGAAGACATTGGTTTTGCTTCAGTTGTTTAAGATGAAAAAGCAGTTTTAGAAACAACTAAAGAGAAAATTCCCGTCATTAGTTTTCGTCAATTCTTAGCTTTTCAGCTGTTTCATACTGTCCTCAATACTTACTCATCAGACCTTTTGGCTGTTTTCAGTTATTTCATAGGACAACAGTACTGATCTAAGTTTACTAACATCAGTAGTTAGAACTACATCAGTAGTTTGTAACAGAATCAGTATTTATTTGTGACGTTTACTAATGATCATCAGAACTTGTCTACTTAGATCATCAGTAGTTGTCACTTATTCTAGTTGCAGCATACCAAGCCTTAACACAAGGTTTTGGAAAGTTGAACTATCCAAAGGCTTAGTAAAAATCTCTGCAAGCTCATCAGCACTTGTCACAAACTTTGGATCAATCAGACCTTTTTCAAAACAGTCCCTAAGAAAATGATGTCTGATCTCTATATGTTTGGTCCTAGAGTGCTGGACAGGATTCTTGACAATGCAAAGAGCTGAAGCACTGTCCATTAATAATGGAGTCTTAGTCTTTGTAATGCCATAATCCAAAAGTTGTTCTGAAGCTAGAGTACCTGAGAAGTACAGCTTGCAACAGCAATGTACTCTGCTTCAGCAGTGGGTGTAGCAACAGATGTTTGTTTCTTACTCTGCCAAGAAATCAAACAGTTGCCTAGGATTGACATCCACCAGAAGTTGACTTTCTGGTTAACTTACACCCTGCATAGTCACTATCAGAAAAGCAACCATTTGCAAGAGTGTCCAGTGGAATACCATAAACCTAGAGATTGTGTACCTTGCAGATATCTAAAGATCCTCTTGACTGCAATCAAATGAGACTCTTTAGGAGCAGCCTGAATCTAGCACAAACACAAGTTGCAAACATGATATCTGGTCTAGAAGCTGTTAAGTACATCAAGGACCCAATCATACATCTGTAAAGTGTTTCATCAACAGCTTTACCTTTCTGATCTGCATCCAGTTGTGTGGTGTTGCCCATGGGAGTAGAACAGGGCTTACAGTTTTGTAAATCAAACTTATTCAAAAGATCTTTTTGTATATTTAGACTGATGAATGAAAGTCCCATCAGCCTTTTGTTTGATTTGCAATCCTAGAAAGAACTGTATTCTCCCATTGCACTCATTTCAAACTTCTTTTGCATTAAGTGGTAAAGTCATCACACAACTGGGGATCAGAGGATGCAAAAAAATATCATCAACATAAATTTGAACAAGTAGCTTATGCTGATCCACCTTCTTAATGAACAAAGTTTTATCTATGGAGCCTCTAGTGAAATTACTTTGAAGAAGAAAATTGATAATGTCTCATACCAGGCTCTAGGAGCTTGTTTCAACCCATAAAGAGACTTATCAAGCTTGTATACCCAATCTGGATGTTTATTATCCTCAAAACCTGGTGGTTGAGACACATAAACCTCTTCTTTTATTTTACCATATAAAAATGCACTTTTAACATCCATTTGGAAAACTTTAAGATTGTGGAATGCAGCATAGGCTAAGAACAATCTATTGCCTCCAGTCTGTGACAGGAGCAAAGGTTTCATCATAATCAATACCTTCTTCCTGTGCAAACCCCTGAACAACCAGTCTGGCCTTGTTCTTAAAAATAAGCCCTTTTCATCTGTTTTATTCCTAAACACCCATTTAGTGCCTATTGCACACTTACCTGGGGGTAGAGGAACCAGTTCCCACACTTGCTGCTTTTTGAACTGAACTAGCTCAAGCTACATGGCTCAACCCATCCATTGTCTCTCAAAGCAACATGATAGTTCTTTGGCTCTAGCTGACTGATGAGAGAGCACAGAAGTAGAAGTTAGACAATTGACTTCTGGTTGAGACACCAGCATTGATATCACCAATGATTTGAGACATGGGGTGATTCTTCAACTCTTGGTACACTATGAGATCAGTGCAAGTGTTTGTAGCACGCTCAGCAACAGCAGATGTTGATCCAGATCTTGAAACCAGTATTAGATGGCAAGTCAAATGAAGTAGTGGAATCAGAAATCTCATCAGCATTTGTTGTGGATGGAGCTACTGAAGCTACAGGAACATCAAGTTTAGTAGACACAGACAGTTGGTCACTAAACTTGAAAAGGTGAGTACTGATATCATCATCATCTTCAGTACCACCTGTGGAAGACTGTTGACAGGAGCAACAGCTGGAGCCTGATAAGGAACATATTGCAGTATATCCAAATCAAATAACTCCATAGGGTTTTGTGGAATCTTGTCCTTTGGAGATTCATTAAACTTCACATGCAGAGTCTCTTCAACTATCTTTGTTCTGCAGTTGAAGACTCTGTATGCCTTGCAAGTAGATGAATAACCAACAAAATACCCTACATGCACCTTAGGATCAAATTTGTGGAGTTGATCCTTTGTGTTGAGAATGAAACGAGGACACCCAAAGGCTCTGAAAAATGAAATCAAAAGAGCCAAAAGATGTAGAACTTCATATGGAGTCTTCATCAACCTCTGATTTACTAAGGCTCTATTTTGCACATAGCAAGCTGTGTTAACAGCTTCAGCCCAAAAGGTCAGTGGCAAACCAGAGTCAGCCAACATGGACCTTGCAGCTTCAATTAATGTCCTGTTTTTTCTCTCCACTACTCCATTTTGTTTTGGAGTCCTTGGGATGCTAAACTGCCTCTTGATTCCCTTTGAGAGATAAAAATCATCAAGTGTATGGTTTCTGAATTCTGTTCCATTATCACTTCTGATACACTTGACAGATAGGAAATACTGCTTCTCAACATACAACACAAAGTTTATAATCGTCTGAGCAGCCTCATCCTTTGAATGCAAGAAGAAAGTCCATACAAATCTGGAGTAATCATCCACAATTACCAGACAGTATTTCTTCTTTGCCATACTCATTACTCTCATAGACCAAAGATATCCATGTGTAGTAATTGCAAGCAGGCAATGGACTTAGATTCTTCAATAGGAGGGAATGAGACTTTGTGTTGTTTTCCTTTCAAACTAGCAGTGCAGTTGTCTTCACATCTAAACTCCTTCATAGGCAATCCCCTTACTAAACCATGATGTATCAGCTGATTCAAGATTTTAAGAATCACATGACCCAGCCTTCTATGCCATAAAATAGATTCTTGAGGAGTAGCCTTGGAAAATAGGCAAGGATGGCCTTTGATATCTATTTTTTGGAAAGATCTAAGGCATACACTCTTCCTGTCCTGTTGGCCCTCAGGAGAGTGTGATCATCCAACCTTATCAATCAAACTCAGAACTTTGGATGACAGAATCCTGCAGTTCTGACTGGTGAAAAGAGCAACATGGCCTTTATCACACATTGACTGACACTCAGGAGATTGTACTTGAGATTCTCCACATGGTTAACATCATCAAACCTTATTTCCCCATTGGAAACAAAGCCTTTACCAATGATGTAACCCTTAGCATCATTGCTAAAAGAAACGAACCCCTTCTTTCCTTGAGAGTAATCATGAAGAAGAGAGCTGTTCCCTGTCATATGCATAGATCCTCCACTGTCTACATACCAGATGCTACTGTGGCATGCTGAAGAACCCTACAATCATAATAAATTAGGTAGTTTTTGAGACCCAAACCTTTTTGGTTTTGGGTCTGTTCATATCAACACATGGTAAACTAACAGATTTGCTATGAAGAACAACCTGAGGGGATGGAGATGGTGAAGAGAAGAATCCTTTGGCATGGATTTTCTTCTCTGTAGTTTCAGCACAGGAGCATCTAATTGGTTAACTCTCCCCAATAGATGTTGAACCATCATAACAAGTTGTGTCTGATTTTGTGATAAAGCCTCCAGCTCATCAGACACATTAGTGCTTGAAAGTGATGGATTCCTGTGTTGTACCATCTTCCTTTGAGCAACCTCAGCTGTTGCCTGATTAACCCCTTCCTTTTTGGATTTCTTTTTGGATTTTGGGGTTACAGGTTTTGATGTTGCTGGTACAAACTTGGTTTCAAACTCAGTTTTCATTTTATCCATTTTCTTTTTAATGTTCTCATTGTGTTTGAGTTTGGAGCCCTTTTTATACCAGCAATCATCAGTAAGATGATTGAATAAGCCACATATTTCACATGGCTTTTTCTTCATCTTAAGTTGATCATCTGCTGAAGAAGATGAAACTACTAAAGACTTATTCTTCAGCAGTTTGCGATCAGTACTAGATGTTTTCTTCCTTGCAGTACATGCTTTCTTGATATCTTCTTCAGTAGTTTTCCCACCCTCTCTACTGGCAGTTTTCTTCCCTTTAGTACATGCAGTAGTATGGGTTTGTTCTCCAGGTGTTATGACTTGCTCTTTAGTACTTTCAGTACTAAGTGAAATACCACCTGGAGTGATCAACTTTTTGATCATGTGAGTGTCAGCATTTGAACCATCAACATCAGCTGATAGGTTTTGGGAGGAATTAATGCTGACATCAACCTCTGATGGTGTTGTATCAGATAGTAGATCACATGATGAAAAGGATTGGTTATTGCTTTCTCCATCAGATTCTACCTCTGCTCTAGGAGTAAAATCTGTAGGAGGAGCAGTGTGATTATAACCAATGCCAAACTTCACATTGGAAGCAGACTGCTTACTGAGAAGCATTTCAAAACCCTTGCAGGAATGTACCCATCGATCACACTCTACCTGGGTAGCTGCAAGTGTTTCTTTGAGGTCTTTGTACTTCTCTAGAAGTACCTCTTCCCTAGCCTTATTATTAGTGATTTGGCATTTGAGTTTGTAAATCTCATCATTCTTATCATTAAGCACACACTCAAATTCAGCTTTTCTTTTGGATATTATTTGTTCTAGCTTAATGTTCTTGTTAATTAAAGCTACATTAGCTTCTCTAATAGATGCAAATGCGGCTATGCATGTTTCAGAACATAACTTGGCTTTGGCCTCAGAGGATACCTATGATACCTGTGGTGTGTAAGCGTTAGAGGATGAAGTATCAGCAGACTCCAGAGCCTTAAGAGCAAGATTTCCAAAAGGATTGTCACCACCATGTTGACCAGCACTAGAAAACAGTTGTTCATGACCAGACATATCATCTGGTAAACTGCTCCAGTCAATAACTCCTGGGGTGAAAAAGCTGTGTTGAAAAAGTTGAGATTGTTGATGAGATTAGGAAGGTTGAGGCTCAGGAAGAGCAGGTGGCTGTTGAGCAATGGGTACTTGAACTTGACTGGTTTGTGGCTTGTATAGCAGGGATATGAATATGGCATTGGACCCTGAGGGACAAAATATGCAGGAGATAGAGGTTGTGATTGATGACCAGAACTAGCAGATGTTGCCCTCTGTTTTGTTGAATATTACTTGGAAAGTAACAAAGGGTGCAGAGGAGTTAGATCTAGATGATCTACACTCTCTTGCAAAGTGCCCAAGCTGTGGCATTTGTGACACCTCAACTTACTCTTGTCAAAACCAACTTTGGTTTTGCCAGAGAGTCCAGGGAATTACCTACCAGTTCTATTATAGAACTTCTGAGATCTGATATTAATCAAGGCCATTTGGCTCAGAATATCCATCTCTTCTAAGTCATCATCAGCTATACCTTTCAAATCATCCATAATGAAGCACAAATTGTCACTATTACAGCCTGACTGACTATCAACACTCACAAATGCATGATCAGAACTGTTTGAAGAGAAATCTATATGCACATCATAATTACTTTCTGATGCAGCATATTCTGACTCATGACTGACCAAGGCGGTGTTCCCTGGTACAAAGTCTTCAGTGAGCTTGCCTGATGATGCCAGTTTCCTTTTCTGCTCTATCTCTCTTTCAAATGTAAGCAGTTTCCCACGAAGTTGGGTGAGAGATAGGCTATCCAGATTTGCAAGCGTAGGACAATTGTATATGTGTCCCATCTCTCAGGAAGTGATCTGAGGAATCTGTGGTTCATCTGGCTATTAGTGTATTCATGTTTGACCATTTTCAGCTCAGAGATCAAACATGAAAAATGCTCAAACTGTTGAGTCAGAGTCTCACCCTTCCTATGAGCAAATGTCTCATATTGTTGGGCAAGTATTTCCCTATTGTTTGCTAAGACCCTCAGTACCACCAAATTGTTCTTTCAGTGCCTTCCAGAGGTCATGAGCAGTTTCATGATGCATAAGCCCAGAATAGATTTCATTAGGCAGTGCCATGGCCAGAATTACCATGAGCTTTAGCATCTATCTCAAACAATTACGATCCTCATCAGAGTATTGTTCCTTCTTCTTCGGAACCATTTGGTTGGTTTCTGGATTTTTCACCATAGGCTTATGTGGACCATGAACACAGATGTCCAACAACCTGAACTGTTAACAGACAGGTGATGGAGCATTCTTCGTTGCCATATGTTATACTAGTCCTAACCAGCATCGGAGGCTTGGTTGAGGAACCGGTATTATGAGGGTCATTAGAAGGAGTAGTCATAATCAGAATTCAGACAAATTCAAGGTAAACAAAGTAAATCTAGCTCAAAACCACTTAGAACCTCAAACAAAATAGCCAGAAGCAGCAGAAACTCAATCTCTATAACCGATTCTTGCAATTTGCTAATTCGATCAAACGTAGATAGCAAAAGAACAGTTCAATGATCAATTGTTAAGTCGATCAATGATTAACCTGCTCTGATACCATTTGTTAGGATCACGGTATCTAGTTTGATCAAATAGATTGGATTTGCAGCGGAATGAGCACACAAATTAACAAATTTAATCAAGAACACATGAAATTTATCAATGAAACAGTGTTTGTTATAGAGAGAGAAAATCTGCCAAAAGGAATATATTCATTCAATCCACGCTTTGGCTCGGCTTATCGCACGGTTACAATTAGGTCATCTTTCCTTATATAAGGAAAGCTGATGTTAGCTGATGTCACTTGACAGTGACATCTAACTGTTATTTAACTACTGAAAGTTAACACAACTACTGAAGATGTCAAACAGCTGACATCTTCTAACAAAAATACCAAGTGTTAACTATCACTAACTACTAAAGAAACTACTGAAAAGAAACTACTGAAACAACAACGATGAAAAACATGCTCTTCAGTCGTTTTACAAGTACTGAAATAGAAAATAAAACTACTGAAAGGAAACCATCACAACAACTGAAGAATGCTTCTTCAGCTGTTGTGACAAACTCTGAAAGCTTCAGTACTTGGACTTCTTGAACTCAGTTGTTGTCATCAGCTGATGTCTTCAGTCTTTGTACTTCAGCTGTTGATCTTCAGTTCTTTAGTCTTCAGCTGTTGATCTTCAGACTTTGGTCTTCAGCAGTTGAAGTCTTTAGTACTTTAGTCTTCAGCTGTTGATCTTCAGACTTTGTCAAAACTGCTTTCAAGTCTTCAGCGGTTGTTGTGATGTCTTGTGGGACTTAAAGGTTTTTCTGATCTGGCTCATTGGTTCTTTTGGTCCAACAAAACTCAATCTCTCTATCAGGTGGCACTCCTGATAAGTCTTCCAGGAACATGTTGGGAAATCACACACAATCGGTACATCAGACAGTTGTGGTGTTGGCGTATCCACATCTTACATAGGCCAAATAGGCGCTACATCCACGCCTCATATACTTCCCGCCACCGCCATCAAGAGATCACTTTCGGGATCGTCGCGACCCGATCTCCATAGATAGTTACCGAACTCCCTTCAGGCGCTGTCAAAAAAATCATCTTCTTGCGAGACACAATGTTCACCTCGAAGTCTGCTAACCAATCCATCCCAATAACCAAATCGAAACCACCTAAAGTCATCACGAAGGGTCTAACCGGAAATTTATGACCTTCTAGTTCCATATCACAACCCTCTATCATCTCAGAAATCCTGGTAGACTTACCTATGGCAGTTTCTACATCAAAGGGTGCATCAGCACGTCTACTACTAACAGGCAGCTTAGCCTAGAAAGCAGCAGAAATAAAACTTTTACAGGTACCAGAATCAAATAACACCGAAGCTAAAGTTTGGTTTACTAGAAATGTACTGGACACAACATCAGGGTCCGTCCTAGCTTCCTCATGTGTCATGGTGAATGCTCTGGTGCTCGCCCTCGGTCCTTCATCTCCCGGCTTCTTCACCCCGAACCCTCAGCCCTTGGCTTCTTACAATCTTTACCTATATGACCACTTTCTCCACAGTTAAAACACCTCACACCCCTGCAATCTCTAGCCATATGACCAGGCTCCCCACATTTGAAACAAACATTCAACCCCCATCTACACTCGCCACCGTGCTCCTTCCTGCACTTGCCACACTTCTTAATACCAGCACCCGATGCAACCACACGGCGGTCGTTCACCCGTGCCTTCTTGTTACCCGTCGACGCATCACCCCGACCAAACCTCATCCCCTGCCAGTTTCGATCGCCACCGCCCTTTTTGCCACCTTCGGTGACCACCACCGTCCTCTCATCATACAGTCTCCCTGCCAAATCCACCACCGACCTAAACGTGTTCGGTCGGGCGGCGATCATGTGCCTGCGAATATCCGCTGGCAAACCCTGAATGTATCTTTTAATCTTCTATGACAAAGGTGTCACCTGATCTGGCACCTGACATGCCATCTCATTTAATTTCGTGATGTACTGCTGGTGCGTCATAGTTCCCGCCTCCAGTTGCAAGAACTGCCTTTCAACCTTGTCCACTTCCCGATGAGGACAAAACTCCTCAATCACCAACGTTTTCAGTTCAGGCCATCTCATTCTCCCAATGGCCCTGCTACCCTCAGCTTGGACAGTATTGTCCCACCAACATAGAGCTAAGTCCATGAAATAGTGGGTAGCGAACTTCACCTTCTGGTCCTCTCGGCACTCGCTGATATCAAGTACAGCCTCCATTTCCCTCACCCACCGGTGAACAGCAGCAGCAGTGTCGTTACCGTCAAAAGTAAGGGGCTTGCATCTCATAAATGCCCCATAGTTGCAGCCTCGTGCCGCCTCCGGCGTAGGCTCTTCTTCCTCCTCTTCTTCTTCGTTGTTAGATAAAACCATCTCAGTCTCAGGCTGTCTCCTTTCACCCGCAGGTCTACTTCTTTCCTTCATCTCTTCTTCCCGTACCACCTTCATAACTTCAGTCACTACAGACGATAACATCGTCTGCATGACTTGATGAACTTCTTCAACAACAGCCTTCTTCACTGAGGCTCTCAAATTGGCCCTCTTGTCGCCACCCTCCAGATGAGGGATCTCTAGTTCTTCCGGAACCATCTTTTCCATTCTGGGTCTCCCTCTCTTGGGTCGCGGCTCAGCACCGTGACCTCCACCCCGTGAAGCTTTCGAAGATCTACCACCGGCCATCACACGCACACTGAGAGATTCAAACACCAACACGGTCTTCAAGGTAACAGCCCAGTTTATGTCAAGTATAGTAAGTCCCTAATTACAGTGGCCAGTTGTGATTAGCCACTTACTTTACTCTTCATACCCCAAGCATTACCTGTCCTGACTACATCAGTATATAAATCTACATACAACACATAACCACATACCATGCACACATAATACCGGTTAACTTAACGAAAATACTTGATGGCACGCAGCTACTCAGATTGGCATCCCATTCCTTTCCGTCCCATTCTTAGTTTAAGTTAAGGTTTATTTTGAAAATTTACCCATTTCACTAAAACTTTGGCTCTGATACCAACTTGTAAGGCCCCGTTCCCAGGACGCTTACAGTTGGATTCTCATCACACACAAAACATATATTTACATTGGTATTTCATAAACATTGCAGTGGAACACAAAAATAATCTTTCATTTTCATATAAATACTTTTGCAAATTAATACAACATCATTACAAAATAGTTTGTTTGCATTACAATGCAAAAACATTAATCAAAACAATGCCATCCCAAAAGAGCCGAGTAGCCGTCTGTGCCATACTCAGCAATCATTACCTGCCAACTGGAAACACATCCAAGTTAGCGTTGCTGAGTGAGTTCTAGTTTTATAAAATAAAACATACTTTACTTTCATTAAAACCTTTCTTTACTTTCATGCGATCATACATCATACGTATACACATATAATATCATTATTATCTTCATCATTTATATGTTAACTTTCATTCTTTCATACGTTCTTGCTTTCATTCGTTCTTGCTTTCATTCGTTCATTCATCACTTCCAGTGACATGTACATTACCCCGAACATTGTGCACGAAGCGGGTAACTGGGCCTAAGGTCTTTCATAGACCTTGAACATTGGGCACGGAGCTGACTCCAGTACCTAGGGCAAGTACATTCACCATTTTCTCTTTCATTCTGGATCGATGGCTTATGCTATATCCCGAACATTGTGCACGAAGCGGGTAACTGAACCTGAGGTCTTTCATAGACCTCGAACATTGTGCACGAAGTTAACTCTAGCACCTAGGGTAAGCAGCAAGGATCCCATTCATATGGTCAATCATAAAGATTGGACCCCAGTGTGCATCCTTCGGGGTAGCTAACTCGCACACCGTTGAGCTAACACCTTCATCAGGTGTGCACCTCCATACATTTGCTTGGGGCCCAAAGGTTTTTGTTACAGAAAGAAGTCTTCCTCCTAAGGTAAAAGTATTTCCGAAGGATTTTCCTTCCGAAGCCAAAACTTATTTCCGAAGGTAAATACGTTTACTTTCAAGAATAAGAATTTCTTCTGAATGAAGAAGTTTTCATGCTTCGGAAGTAGTGAAGATATTCTTCTGAGACTAAAACCTCTTCAGAAGATAAAGCTTGAATTGAGGAAATTGCCTTCGAAAGATAATGAAGAGTTTCTCCAAGGGTAATTTTCTCTTTAGCAATTCTCACACTTAGTCAATTATGAAGAATAACTTTTTGTAACAGGGCTGAGATTGTATTTGACAAAAGACAAGACACATTTTAAAAAGGTTTTCAAATGAGATATATTAGTCAATGTTTATCATCCCAATAGCCATAATGAGATACTTAAATCTTTGTTCATCAAATGCTTTGGTTAACAAATCAGCTTATTGTTCATTTGAGTCAACTTTGAGTAATTTAATCAGGTTTTTCTCATGAATATTTCTAGTGAAATGGTACCTGATATCAATGTGCTTTGTCTTGGAGTACTTCACAGGATTTTTAGTGATGGAGATAGCATTGTTATTGTCAATGTGGATAGGGGTGCTCATGAAGTTGAATCCATAGTCTAGCATCTCGTTTTGAATCCACAACAGCTGAGCACAACAACTTGCAGCAACAATGTATTCAGCTTCAGTAGTAGATGTAGAGACACAGGATTGCTTCTTGCATTGCCATGAGATTATCCTTCCACAAAGAAATTGGCATCCTCCTGATGTGGATTTTCTTGTTAATGTTGTAGCCACCATAGTCACTATCTGAGTAGCTATAGAGGTTGAAGTTGGAGTTTCTAGGATACAAGAGACCAAGCTTTGGTGCTCCTTTGTGGATCTAAGAATTCTCTTTGCAGCAACTAGGTAAGACACCTTTTGAGCAGCCTAATATCTTGCACAGATGCATGTACCAAACATGATATCAGGTCTACTTGTTGTTAGATATATTAGAGAGCTGATGATTGCCCTATACTGATGTTAATCACTATCCTCCCTCTTATAGTCAAGACAGAGGTCATGGTTTCTAGGTATGGGTGTCTTGGCTGGCTTACAATCTTCGTATCAAATCTTTCTAAGATATCAGAGACATACTTAGATTGATTGATAAAGAACCCTTCTTTCTTTTGCTTCACCTGAATTCAAGGAAAAAGTCCATTTTCCCATAGATCTCATCTCAAACTTCTTCTTCATAATGCTCTCAAAGTCTTTACACATTTGGTCATTTGAAGAACCAAATATGATATCATCAACATAGACCTGAACGAGCAATATGTCTTTCTTAGACTTCTTGATAAAAAGAGTCTTAACAATGGTTCCTCTACTGTAATCATTATTCAAGAGAAACTAAGACAAAGTCTTATACCATAACCTAGGTGCCTGGTGCAGTCCATAAAAGGCTTTATTCAGTTTGCATACATACTTGGGATGCTATGGGTCTTCAAATCCTAGAGGTTGGCACACATAGACCTCCCTATCTATATTTCTATATAGAAAAGCACACTTGACATCAAGTTGATAGACAGTAAAATTCTTGGATACAGCATAAGCAAGGAAGATTTTAACTGCCTCAAGTCTTGCAATAGGTGTAAAGACATCAGTATAATCAATTCCTTCCTCTTGGGTGTATCCTTGAACAACCAGTCTAACTTTGTTCTGGATGATCAAGCCTCTATCATCTCTCTTGATTCTGATAACCCATTGGTTCCTATAGGTACTTGACCAGATGGTAGCGGGCAAAGGTTCCAAACCTTTTGTCTCTTGAATTAAAGCAACTCTTCTTGCATGACTCAACCCAGCTACTATCTTTTAAGGCTTCTTCTACTTTCTTGGGTTCCATCAGAGACAAAAAGCATGAGTACAAGCAGACATTCCCATGATGAGTTTGTCCCCTTGTTCTCACACCTTTAGAGACTTCTCCTATGATGTTCTCTGCTAGATGAGTGTTGTGAATCCTTAGTCTAGGAATCACTTACAGTTGCAAAGATAGATCCAAGTTGCTCATATTTTGCTTAGGAACATGACCACTTGGTCCAGCTGCTATTTTGTTGTCATTCAATGAGGACTGATTGAATGAAAGAGAAACATCATCAGCACTAGCTGACTGAGAAATAGTATAAAGAGTTGCATGTTCCTTTAGAATACTCCTTCCATAAGCTTTGTGTTGTATGTTATCAGCTGATGACTTATTAGACTCACTTTTCTAATAACTTTTTGAGGCTCCGCGGGTTCCTGAAATGGTCATGCTATTGAATCTACCAATGATGGGAGCTTGGGGTTCAGAGACTCTTGGAGAACTTGGAAGAGGTCTGGGTAACTCAAGTAGCTGGTCTTCATCAGAATCACTTTAAGTACCTATTCCAGCTAAAACATTCTCACAGAATTGTTTAGAATAGTTTGGAAACAATTCTAAGCCAAAAACATGATCAGGGCCATTCCCCCTAACACAAGGAGTATGCTTATTAACAACAATATTCGATGATTCCTCAAATTGTTGATTTTTGATGTTATAGACTCTATAAGCAATAGAGGTGGAGTAATATCCAACAAATATAGCATGATCCGACTTCTTAGCTAATTTTGCCAAGTTATCCTTTGTGTTAAGTATGGTGCACTTGCTGCCAAAGGACCTGAGAAAGCCAATGAATAGTGGCCTCTTGTTCCATATCTCATAAGGGGTTTTCCATGTGACTTGACAATAAGGACCATGTTCGCACATAACATGCAGTGCTGACTGCCTCTATCCAGAATATTAAAGGCAGCTTTGAACTAGCTAACATGGTCCTAGCCGTCTTAATCAGTGTCTTGTTTCTCCTCTCAGCAACACCATTTTGTTGAGGAGATCTAAGAGCACTGAATTGTCTGGTAATCCCTTTTGAGTTACAAAATGAGTCAAGAACTTGAATCTTAAACTCAGTCCCTTGATCACTCTTGATCACTTTGATTTTCTATTTTAAGAATAAAAGATTTTTAAATTTTAGCAGTTTCATCCTTAGTTCTTAAAAAGAAAACCCATGTAAATCTTGGGAAATCATCAACAACCACAAGGCAACATGATTTCCTTCCAATGCTCATTATACTTGTTGAACCAAATAAATCCATATGCAATAAGTGTAATGGGGTGGTGATAGAGTTAACCTCTTTGTTGTGAGAGACTCTATGTTGCTTCCTTTTAGGAAAGCTACACAGTTGTCTCTACAGAAAAATTTTTTTTGGGCACACCATGTACCAAGTTATTTTTAACTAATTTATTCATGGTTTTAGATTTACATGACACATACATTTATGTCATAAGGTAGACTTATCACCATCAGCTTTGAAAAGAAAGCATGATACTTCACCCAATAGGGAAGCATTGTTCATATCCAGCTTGTACATATCCCCTTTTCTAGGAGATCTAAGAAGCACCAATTCCTGAGGAATTGTCATCCCAGGTTTGAGGATGATGTACTCATGTTCAATGAAAATCATTTTATGCTTTTGATCATATAATTGAGAAACACTTAGGAGATTATGTCAAGCTGCTTGACAAAGTTCACTTTGTCGACTCTATAAAAGCCATTAGATACACTTCCACTACCTGAAATATATCCTCAGGTCTCACCTCCAAATTGAATAGGACCTCTATCAATATGTTAAAATTGTTGAAGTAGAGATCTATTCCTGGTCATGTGCCTGGAGCATCCACTATCCACTATCCAGACATTATTGCTCTTGTCTTGTGAATGTCCCTGCACATAAGGTGAAAAGTTAGTTTTGTTTGGAAGCCCAAGCCTGGATGGTCTTGGGTTTTTCTATTGATGATGACATAATTGAACCAAAATGAATGATAGAGGTTTAATTGATGTCTTTGAAGAGGAAGGTATGGTTGCAGGATCTTGTCTAATCTTCCATTCCATCCCATGGTTGGTCAGTTTAGATAAGCTTGTTGAAGCTTGAGCAGCATGACTTTCTTCCGAAGCTTCTTTGTTTTCGGAAGAAGCATTCACTACCTTCTCTTTTGAAGTAGCCTTCTTCTGGAAGGTTTTGAGGAGGCTCTTTTGTTCTTTTGGGTTTTCCTTGGCTTAACTTTCGAAGCCATTTTCCCTTCGGAAGAATGAGTTTCTACCGAAAACAACTTAGCTTCAGAAACCAGCTTGCCTTTTCTCATCACTTGAACCATGTGATAAGGTCCAAAAGTGAATCCTTCTTTGATTTCTTCCTTTTTAACATTATTTGCATAATGCGTTCTTTTTGGATTATAACAATCTTTAGCCAAGTGGTTTTGCAGACCACACATTATGCATGTAATGTTACTCTTTAGGGATTTTGAGGGCTGAGGTTTCTTAATCTTCTTGTCTTCCCCTGTAGCCTTCCCTTTTGACTTCTGATCCTTTAGAAGGACAGGAGTGTTGGTACTACACTCCTTTCCTGAATCAAAAGTGCCTATCACCTGGAATCCAGCTGAAATGAAAAAACTTTCTGCTTTGGGTCAATCTTCAGCTTATATTCAGGTACTTTCTTGGTAGTTCTTCTGGCTGCCTTTGCCCAGTTTCTTCTAGCTTTAGTGGATAGGGGTTAATCATCACAAGTAGAAATGGGTTGATTTACCTATTCCTTCCCTGTGGTGGTCTCTATTGTTGCATCATTCTTCAACTCAAGTGAAGATGGGTCAGTAAATGGCACCTCTTGCTCTTCAGTACCACACCTTGGTTGTCTAATAGACTCATAAGAGTATGGAGGAGCAATCTCATTGATCCCCAACCCACCTTTGTTTTCATAAAAAATTTTGGAGTGGGAGGATGAAACAACAATGGCTTGGAAGTTTTGCTCAGAAATAGAATGTTTCCTTGCTTGAGCCTCAGCTATTACTAGCTTGGCTTAAGCCTCAGTCAACTTGTATCCTTGATTTGAATCCTGTAATTGATGTGCTCATGAAGAAACTGTTTTCTCTAACTCCTCAAGTTTATGTTGATAGTCAGATTCAACATTTTTAAAATCAGCTTTTAAGATGTTTAAGGACTCAATATCAGATTTAATTTCCATGTTATAGTCCTGGTACATTTTAACCTTAGCAATACAAGCTAGAGTATAGAGATGATCATATACCTTAGAGTTGTCTGTTCCAGCCATGCTTTCCTGAGCAGGGGTGACATCTTGGAACTTAAAGCTCCAATCAACTTCTTGTGCCACAGTAGCAGTTTAAGTTGATTTTCCAGCAACTATTGGTGTTAAAGGATGTGAGGAGGCATGACTAGTTTAAGTTGATTTTCTAGCAACTATTGGTGTTAAAGGATGTGAGGAGGCAGGACCAGATCTTGGGTTTGATTTGGGTGCTTTATATTCCCTTGCAAAATGGCCCAACTGGTTACAGTTGTAACATTTGGCCATTGATTTGTCAAACTCGAGCGTTCTTCTTGTTGGCTTCTGAGGGAACTATCTTCTAGTTATTTTAAAGAACTTCTTTGCCATGTAGGTTAACAGAGCCATTTGTTGGACTATGTCCCTGTATTCCACCTCATCTGGGTTGAAACACTCCAGATCTTCAAAACAGAACTAAAAATCATTAGAGTATTCACTCCCTGAGACAAAATCACAACTATCTTGAAAAGGACTAGGCTGAGCTTGTTGAGACCTTGGGGTCTCAGGGAATTTGATTAAGGCCCAGAAGAGCTAGATGGTTGCTGGGAGTAAGACATGTACTATTGAGGTTGAGGGGGTCTTAAGCCTTCATCAACCATGAGAGTGTTGCTAGCAGAAAGGCTTGAAGGTGTACTTCCTTAACGGCCACTCTTGTTTTCCATCTTTACACGGTATCCATCTAGAATACTATATAGCTCAATCATTGTGAGTCTGTTTAGGTTCTCTATCTTCTTGACAGAAACGTAGTAGAACGTCCACTCATTGGAAAGTGCACTCATGAATTTCCTTGAGAGGTTTCTTAATTCAGGAGCTATTCCCACACACTGAACGGAAGATTTAAGATCCATGTACGTGAAGTATTGTTGGTTCAAGGTCTCTCCAGCAATATGAGTAAAATTCTCAAATTGTTACTTCATGGAATCTTTCTTTGAATCATTAGAATTAGAGTACATCAAGGTTAAAGCATCAAATAGTCCTTTAGTTGTCTTGCAATTCTCAAACCCCACCATAATGGAGTTGGGAATTGTTGTCATCAGAACAGTCATTGCCTTATCATCAATGTCTATCCGCTTGAGGACTTCTTTAGAGTAGTCCTCCACTTCCTTCTCTCTCATGGCACTGCCATTAGCAGGTGAAGCCACCTTTGGTTGTTGGGACCGTGGGCAATGGATTTTCACATGTGGTTGTCTTGATATCTGCTGAACAATTCTATACGTCTACTCTATTGTCTGAAGTTTTCTAGGGTGATGATGGGTGCTTTAGTCATCGTCCCCATTTCACATTCAGATTTCTGGTTAAGGGCCATGTTTTGAGTGTAATAAAAGAGTGAGTGAACAAAAGGTTTATTAGGATGGTTGGATCACACAATCAAGAGCCTAAGAAGCTTCGATACCAATTGCAGGATCGATTTTTATACTCAACACAAGTATTTCTCTCAAACTCAGTAACAAACACTCAAGAAACAGAGTTCTTCTAAGAGTTGATTATAATATACTAAGTAACACAAAGAAAAACACAAGAGAATAATTTTTAAGATACTTGTATATATTACTTCTCAACTCAAAGTTGACAAGACTCTTACAAGTTTACTACAAGAGTTACAATGAGTATACTATTGTTGGACCAAAAGAACCAATGAGCCAGATCAGAAAACCTTAAGTCCCACAAACGTCACAACAACTGCTGAAGTCCACAACAGCTGAAGACAAAGTCTGAAGACAAGTGCTGACGACAAAGTCTGAAGACACAAGTGCTGAAGACAAAGTCTGAAGACAAGGGCTGAAGACAAAGTCTGAAGACACAAGTGCTGAAGACAAAGTCTGAAGACAAGTGTTGAAGACAAAGTCTGAAGACACAAGTGCTGAAGACAAAGTCTGAAGACAAGTGCTGAAGACAAAGTCTGAAGACACAAGTGCTGAAGACAAAGTCTGAAGACAAGTGCTGAAGACCAAGTATCAGTCGTTGTCACAACAGCTGAAGAGGTCTTCTTCAGTAGTTGTGACGGTTTCCTTTCAGTAGTTTTATGTTTTCCTTTCTGTAGTTTTGTAAAAACGACTGAAGAGCTTGTTCTTCAGTCGTTGTAGTTTCATTAGTTTCGTATTAGTAGTTTTATGTTTTACACTTAGCACTCTAATATGTTCTCAGTAGTTGTGAACATTTCAGTAGTTTGTTAAGTTTTAGTTATTTTTGTAACAAATCTGCCAGATGTCACTATCCCGTGATATCAGCAGTGATTGCACTCTATATAAGGAGTGTCAACCTTATTGTAATTGTGAATGATTGAGCAGAAACATTTGATATTATTGAAACATTCCTTTTCACAGAAATATATTCTCTCTTTACAACTGTATTTGTTCATAATGCATACGAATATCAAATTCTTGCTATAATTTGTCTAATTCTTGTTCTTATTCCGCTGCGTTACACTCTAATCCATCAAACTTGAGATCACTGATCCTGTCAACTACTATCTATAGTTGGATATACTTTGATACCAGCTGGAATCCTCTAACTAAAGCAGATACTACAAAGCTATAGTTAAGGTGTCTTAGATAATGACTTATCTAAGATATGGTAGTCATGACATGTCCATGACTTGCCTTTTATCACCTACTAAAGTTGGCAACTTGTAATAACATATAAAGGTGAATAGTGGAATCAAGTATGGTCAACTGCATGGCCTTTTGGGAAAACTCCATAAAGTATCAGAGGTCTGCGGCAGAGTGTCACAGACCATACTTATGTCTACTGGTTCATAGCAGCATCTTCCGAAGGTTAATTGGCTTCGAAAGAATAAGTTCTTCTGAAGCCTTTCATACTTCGGAAGAGGCTGCTTCTTCCGTGGTTTGGGGACTTCTACTTCGGAAGTCGTTGTCTTTGAATTCTTCTAAGTATTAAACTTCCAAAGAGAAAACTTTGCCTTCGGAAGTTGGAGCTTTTCCTTCGGTAGTTGATTTTGCACTTTGTCTTTGGAAGAACTCCATTTTCTTTGAAAGTTTCAGAAGTCCTTTACAAGTTGTACCAAAAATAGTCTAAGTGTTTGGTTTTGGTTGCACCAACCTTCTTCTTGATCCAACAGTTATGTTAAAATTTTTAGAATAGAAAGAGAGTTGTGTGATCAGCCTGCTGTTCCAGATATTTCAATTAAGCTTTTTAGTCGAAAAATGGATGGAAGGTATGACAGCCCTTCTACAGGTGTCATTGGTGCTATTTTTTGTGATTCATACTCTGCATCTGACGATTTTGACATCACTATTTGTAGAAAGGACAATACACCGCATAGAGTTAGCAAGCTCCACCCTGCTTACATGCCTTTGCAGTATCCACTCATGTTCCTTATGCTGAACAGGGATGGTCACATGAACTCCAGATATCAACGGGTGAACAAACCGATAGTTGTAATCTAACACCGTCCATGTTTTATAGCTATCAAATTCACGACTTTAAGGGTTTATATACGCACATTCTACATGTAGGTCGTCTTTTCCATTAGTATATTGTTGATGTCTATGTTTTTGTAGAGCATTCACAACTTGAGTATATACGAAATAATCAACAAGACTTTCGATGTGAATACTTGGATGGTGTGCATGATGCTATTTGTCATGGTGACACAGAGGGACATAGTGTAGGCAACGTGTGTTGTTGCCATCATCATTCACCGGTGGTCCTAGATACATCTATAAACATTACCAGGATGCATTAGCATTATGTCGTATTTTGGGCAACCCACAATACTTTATCACATTCACATGTAATGTCAAATGGCCCAAGATTACAAGGGACATTTCCGCTGCTAGGGTCTCATGTGCGCAAGATAGGCCTGACATCATAGCTAGGGTCTTTGGGATGAAAGTACAATCTTTCATCTTACAAGGGAAATTTCCACTACTGGGGTCTCATGTGCACAAGTGTTGTTAGTCTATGCTATCTTATTTCTAATTCTTGAATATCCAATACATGTAAAATGTTGTTTATTCTAAATCAGATTTTCTTTCTTATCTCAAAACTCTACACTATTGAATTCCAGAAAAGAGGTCTTCGTCATTGTCAAACATTAATATGGGTTATAGAACCTTATCATATCCACAACGCAGAAGATGTGGACCATTATATAAGTACTGAACTACCTGATCCAACTACTGATGCCGCATTACACAGGATTGTAACAACTTTATTGCTACATGGGTCGTGTGGATTGGCCAGGTTGAGTTCACCCTGTATGAAGGACGGTGCCTACTCAAAATTGTATCTTAAGGGCCATGAATTACAAATCCGTATTGACACCGGTGGTTATATCCATTATAGAAGACGTAAGGATAAGCGCCAATGTTTGAAGCGGGGTGTGCCTTTGGATAATGGATTTGTTGTCATGTATAACAAGAAACTGCTTCTGTATTTTGATGCACATATTAACGTTGAATATTGCGGTTGGAGTATGCTTTTCAAGTATCTTTTCAAATACATCTCGAAAAGTGCAGACAGAATTCGTTTTGCATTGACGGTTTGTATGTGCTCCTGAAGCTTCATGGCGGATCTTTGCCTGCCCCATCCATCACCAAAATCTACATGTTCATATTTTAGCAGTGCACTTGAAAGAAAACAGAACCTTACATTCCGACAATCATAACATTTAGTAGACATTGTCAACAATGAAAATGCATCCAAAACCACGCTTACTGAGTGCTTGGTCAATAATGTTGCTCAAAATGAATTGAAGTCAACGGTTTCAAACACTGGATTAATTCTCGGTTACATTGACTATCATTCAAAATATATATGGGACGTGTTTTCTAAATCATTGATTAAAAGAACATCTAAGCGAACACCTGTTGTTGGAAGGCTTGCGTACATCCATCCCACATGTGGAGAGCTGTTTTATTTAAGAATGCTCCTTCGTTTTCAAAGTGGATGTTATTAGTTTGCAGATATACGTATTGTTCCCGGTCAGGTACTTCCCACTTTTAGACAGGCATGTGAGAAGTTGGGCTTAATAGGAAATGATAAAGAATGGTTAAGTACTATCACTGAAGCATCTAAATGGGTAACATCTACAGAGCTTAGATTACTATTTGTTCATATAATGTTGTTCTGTAATGTATCGAGCCCGACTACACTCTAGGAAACCACTTGGAAAAGTATGGCGGATGATTTAGCTTATAATATTGATGTTACAGTTCGTCATTCAAACAAGTCAGTAAACGATTCAGATCTAAAGCAGTTTGTTCTATAAGAGCTTGAATTGCTTTTAAATTCCAACACTAGCCCAAAGTCTTTATCCGATTTTGGGGTGTTGTTGTCTATGGAAAGTGCAATGTCTGCTCTAAGGAATGTATTATTACTTGAAGAAAAGAGTTATGATAGGGAGGCTTTACACTGTGAACATTTGTCGTTGAAGGCAAATCTCCAACTGGAACAAAAGGAAGCTTATGATCATGTTATATCTAGCTTTGACGAGTCATCACAGATTCTGCTGTTTGTTTATGGTCATGGTGGTTCTGGTAAAACTTACATGTGGAAGAAAATTATATCCGTAATAAGATTACTTGATCACATTGTTTAAGCAGTAGCGGCATGAGGAATAGCTTTGCTATTATTACCGTCCGGTCAAACTGCTCATTCAAGGTTTAAAATACCACTTGAGTTGAATGATGAGTCTGTGTGTCATATCAAAAAGAATACAAACCTGTCCAAACTTCTCCTGGAGAGCACATTTAATTGTTTGGGATGAGGCACCGATGAGTGATCACAGGTATTTCGAGTCGCTTGACAAAACCTTGAAAGATTTGACGGGTAAAATCAACGTACCTTTTGGTGGCATATTTGTGTTGATATGAGGTGATTTTAGACAAACACTTCCGGTTAAACCAAAATCTACAAAAGAGGATATCATAGTTTCATGTCTTCAAAGATCATATCTTTTGAAGTATTGTGTTGTACATATCCTTTCTACAAATCTCATGTTTGCAACATCATGTTCAAATACGTCATCACAGACTGACACTCAGGAATTTACAGAATGGTTATGAAGAATTGGAGATGGTGAGGAAGGTGAACAAGTTGTCCAAAGGCACCCGGATACCAAAGTTATTCAAATTCCTGCTGCTATGGTGATCGAGATGGTGATTTCTCCTTATGTGACCTTATTAGGTTTGTGTATGACGACAATAGTCTTTTGAATCCAACAGCAACAACAATGGCAGAATGTGAACTTATATGTCCAAAGAACGAGACCGTTGATGAGATAAATGATATTGCTTAAAACTTATCACCAGGCGATTATGTTTCTTATCAAAGTACAGATTCAATGGTCCCGCATTCTCCAATACTGGTGATATTGACATGATGTATCCTGTTGAATATCTAAATATATTAAATTTTAATGGCATTCCAAAACACTATGGCAAGCTGAAAAAGAGTACCCCCTTTATGTTAATTAGTAATATAGATCAAATAAATGGTTTGTGTAATGGCACTAGATTGTTAGTTTGTCACTTATTACCACGTGTTATAGAGGCCCATATAATAACAGGAACATCGGCTAGCACTAGGGTTTATATTCCAAGGATTAACTTTGTTCATAATGCAAAGGAATTACCCTTTCTTTTTACAAGGAGATAATCCCACCAAGAGTATGTTATGCCATGACAATTAATAAAAGTCAAGGTCAAAATTTAAATAAAATTGGAATCTACTTACTTGAAGCAATGTTTGGTCATGCCCAACTTTATGTTGCACTTTTAAGGGCTACTACCCCTAACTCTATGAAAATTTTGACAAAAAACGTTGATAAAAGTGATAATAGAAATTTAATCATTGTTTATACAGAACTATTAGATGAGGTAAAAAACAACCTCAAACCTACATTCTCTATTCTGTTTCTGTTTGGTTTGCCTGTTATGCTGTAATAATCCTTTATTATTACATGACTAATTGTTAGGTATTGCCTCTGGTGTAGGTAACTACCAATGGAGGACACTAGCATTTCAGCATTTAGACCAGGTGGTCATGCCCAAGAACTTGAGGTTCGTGTTGTTCGTTGCTGGAAACCTACGTTCCGTGATAATGAGATCTGCTACATGTTTGTTGCGAAAGAGGTACACCTGATCTAAAAAAATAAAATTCATAACCACAAATCTAAAGATTCTAACCAAGTATGATTTTATACTAATAATCACTAAAAAAGATTGAAATATAGTTTCAATAAGTGTGTGAGAACTCTTATATTCAAAGCCACAATTTTAATAAGTGAGCAACAATTCCTATATCCAAAGCCAGAGTTCTAATAAACCACATAAATACAACTTTGTAGTGCTTAGCATGCATAACAACAAAGGAACATTTTACCTCCACATATTGATTATTGGTACAACAGGGCATGGGCATTCAGGCTATGGCAAAAGGAAGAGACCACAGAATAGTTGCTTCAAAGCTATAGGTTCATAAATGCTACAAAATCAATGGATACGCATGTACCGAACCTGACAGATATAAAACTACCCTATCGCATCTGGCTTACATGCGGATTGGGTCAGCATCTGTTTTTACTCCTATACCAGACACACCTGAACTTCCAAATCAATATTTTGAGTTTATAAGTCGACAAAGGCTTGAGGCGTTACACAGTAAAACTAAGGATTAAAGTCAAGCACAAACCAGAGTCATCTTAGGTAATTGCAGCTACAATTTTAACTTTTTCTATAAGAATGAATGCCATTACTACTACCTATGATATCTGAATTTTTTGGTGCAGATTATATTGGCATTCTATAGCATATGTAGGATAACACTACAAACAATGGAAAGCCATATGTCATAATAACTTTAAGAGATTGCCGGTGAAAATTAACAAAAAAATTATCTATACAATCCACAAATCTTTACCATACTATACAGATGTTAATGGGATGTTTTTTTTGACATATGCTAATACGAAAATCTGCAGCAATGAAGATGTGACCATCAGACTATAGGAGGAAATAATATCATCATCAACCAAACTCCCAAGAATTGCAATTGAGTCATCAACGCAGCCTACAATACTAGCATTAACAGCCTTGAGACTTACCGGTTTCATGGGTAAAAGAAATACAGTGAAAACATAAGACATAAAAATACACATCTCTAACAACTGCTTTAAAAACAGATAGACTTCAACTTCAATCAACGAATACAACCCATGTATATGTCAACCCATGTATATGTCAACCCATTAATAACAGAAACCCGCCTCCTCTTGGACATGTATGAAACAAAAAAAAAGAAAGAAAACTATCTATACCTACATAAATTACGCTTAAACTTTCTACTTATTGCAGCTTTGATAGGTTAGAGGCTGATATAAATAGTGGAAGAACACATTATGAAATAAAAGTCCAGGAACAAAGATCTCAAGAGGCTGATATCACTATATCACAACTACACGCAAAGGAACCAAGAGAACTTAAGGTAATATCAAAGTCCCTACCAAACAACAATTCACATATTCGTACTCCACCCATCAAATATATTACTCAATTGCCGCCTCCAGCGTGAAATCAATATTTCAGATTCATTGAGCTTGGATCTTAGGATTCATCTCGTTCAGATCTAGAAATCAAAATTAAGATGGGTGGACGTGTGAAAATCAAAGAACAAAGAGATGGATAATAATAATGTTATGATTTTATTGATAATGATAAACAAATTACAATGAGACTCATAGATAGCTGGTGAAATCAAACCCACCCAAAGGAGAGGATTTCTACTTAGGTGGTGATTTACACCTTGAGAAACACACACAAAAGAGCCATACTTGCAAAATTGCACTAGTGGGTCTATTTATACTAATATTACATTATGACCTAATTTTGACTATTGTTGTTGTCTTGATGTTGACTTTGTCTTGTATTTGTTTTCTTTTGATATTCAATTTGGTCTCTGAACTTGTACAATGAGATCTTTAGTCGGCAGTGATTATCATTTGCTAACCTTTAGTTTATTACATTATTGAACCCCAACAATACTCCAACTAAACTGATGTTTGCCAAACCTTGAACATGAAGATCTTCTCCGTCACATGTCTTTTTGATTGACTGATGTTATGACACAATTCACTGATGTTCTCCCCTTTAGATTAAGCTCCTCCTAATATATTTCTGACAAAGGTTAGAATCTCTTAAGAATACTTCTTGGTATTAGATATGGGTTGTATCACTTTTGGATTATAGTTTATATACTCAAGGATTAGAATGTATTAGGCATATGGTGAGGCTTTGAACTTCAATAAACTAACATGAATTAATGTTGAACACACTTCCACTCTTTTTGAAATAACTTGATAATGACATTCTTCAGATAATGAGTACTCCCTTGATTAAAGTCCGGCTAACTGTCCGCTCAGTAGTCAGAAACGGGTGCAAAACATCATCAAAAAAATGTGAGCTCAAGTACTTCAAAAAGGGCATCTGATAGTTGTACAAGTCCCTGGATGAATCTATGAAAAAGTGATCAAAATTGATTTCTATACTCTTTTTTTTGCATTTATGATCAAAATGGATGTGCTTGTCGGTTGCAATCATCCACATTCATGTTTTTCTTTTCTTTTTGAAGTCCTGTACATCAACTGTTTATAAGCATTTCTTGCAACACATCCTCATTTCTTTGCAAACTCATTCGTATTTGTTTGCAAAGCATCCGCATTTGTATGCAAAGCATCTGCATTTGATTTCAATTCATCCGCATTTGAATTCCATGCTTCCACATTTGATTTCAATGCATCCTCATTTTTGCTTAAAGTACCTGCATTTGTTTATAAGTGAACCGCATTTGGTGTCAAGGCATCCGCATTTGTTGCCAAGTCATCCGCATTGGTGACAAGTCATCTGCATTTGTGCATAACACATCCGCATTTGTAGATAACACATCCGCATTTGTAGATAACACATTCGCATTTGTGTATAACACATCCGCATTTTATCAAGATTCATCCGCATTTGCTTTCAGACTTGAACAAAAACGATTTCACACTGCAATGCAGATCGGGAAATCAACAGTAGCTTCCATTTCTTCATCTTTTCTTTGTTTTTTTAATGATAATCGTGTTCAATTGCATCGAATTTTGAAGGAATAATCCAGTGAGTGATTATATTTCTTTAAATCGTACCATATTAGAACAGATCTGCTGATTTTTCTTCTTGATTTTAAGATGAACAAATGGTTTTCTTCTTTTTTTATTATAATCTTGTTCAATTGCATCAAATTTTGAAGGAATAATCGTGAACATGTTCACGATTCTTCAAATTGTACCATAGTTGAACACATTTGTTGGTTTTTCTTTTAATTTATGGTATGAACACATAGGTTTTTGATGAAAACGGACTCTGTTCTTCATTTTTCTTCTTTTATTCATTGTTCTTGACATCATTAAAGATGAAATCAGATCTGAAAACTAGATAAATCTAGCAACCAACAGCTCTGATACCATTTTGCTAACTTAATATTTCAGGTTCATTGAGCTTGGATCTTAGGATTCATCTCGTTCAGATCTAGAAATAAAAATTAAAATGGGTGGACGTGTGTAAATCAAAGAACAAAGAGATGGATAATAATAATGTTATGACTTCATTGATGTTGATAAATAAAGTACAATGAGAATCATAGATGGCTGGTGAAATCAAACCCACCCAAAGGAGAGGATTTCTCCTTAGGTGGTGATTTACACCATAAGAAACACACACAAAAGAGCCATGCTTGCAAAAATGCAATAGTGGGTCTATTTATACTAATATTACATCATGACCTAATTTTGACTTTTCTTGTTGTCTTGATGTTGACTTTGTCTTGTATTTGTTTTCTTTTGATAATCAATTTGATCTTTGAACTTGTACAATGAGATCTTCATTCGGCAGTGATTATCATTTGGTAAGCTTCAGTTTATTACATTGTTGAACCCCAACATCCAGGGACCTAACTTCACCCTGAGAGCAGGAGTAACCGAGCTACACATGGATAGAGAGTGGCATTGTATAGGTTGTCCAAAATGTGATCAGTCCCTTATGAAAGTCGGAGATGCATGGTTCTGTGCCATGCATGGCAACCTTAGCATTCCAACCGAGATGTACGTGTTCAACCGTCACTTCTTTTTTATAATAAAATACACATTAAAGCAAAAACTCATTCCAAATACTGAATCATTGCTACAATTTCCAATAATACAGGAAGTATCCATGTCTTAATCTTCAATGAACCATCTACAAATCTTGTTGGAATGACATGCCCAGACATGCCGACAACGCATAATCCAGATATCACCCTGCATAAAATCATAAACAAACAAGCCTTGTTCCATATTCAGGTGCACAAAAAACAGAGCTGAAATGTCACATTGCACCATTAACAAGGTTGAAATACTAAAAGGAAGTGCAACAACAACAACCACAACTGCACCAAGAACACCATCATCACTCTAATTAGTACACAGGGCCAAACCAAGGTCATCAACTAAGTGACCACTTTTCCGCAAAAGAAAGTAAGAAATAACATGATAATATTCAATGCCAAAACATACATATTACCATCTCACACACCTAACACGATTTAAAATAACAGGTCCACCAATAGGTAAAAAGCCAAAATACAACTAACAGGTTGTAATAAGAACTATTTGAAGTTGCCAATGCTTACTGAAATGTATAATGTACCTACTTTTTAACATATGAAATTAACTGTTGTCAACTTGAAATCCGATGAAGAATGTAAACAATCTCAGCCCTGCTCAAATACCCCGCAACATTTTTTGTTATCAATGGAACTTGGCTGAAGACACAACACAGTAGTAGAAGGCAGGTAAATGATATCGCCAAATCAGCACGTTTTGGCAAATAACAACATGAAAAAACATTGGCAAAAAAAACCATAAGCCCTTTTGAATGTAATTGATAGCCATAGTTAGACTTTATGTATAAAAAGCACAAAACATAATATAATAACATGCAACGTGCGCATTGGTTCCCAACTAGTTACAATGAAAAAATAAATACAAAGACGGATGATGGAGATCAAACCCACCCAAAGGAGGAATTCTCCTTGGGTGGGGAATCGCACCATGAGAAAAACACACCTAAAATAAACACTTGTAAAAATGCATTAATGGGTCTAGTTATACTATTATTAGAACATGGCCTAACTTGACTTTTCTTTTTATCTTGATTTTAACTTTGTCATGTTGAATTATCTTGTATTGTTATCAACGTGGTCTGTGAACTTATACAATGATATCTTCAGTCAGCTGGGATTGTCATTTGGTAAGCTTCAGTTTACTATATTGT